>PVJD01006329.1:0-68986 GCA_004026545.1 Mormoops blainvillei
TATATCATGGAATTAGTAGCCAAAACAAAATAAAATAGTTATGTTAATATCAGGGAACATGTATTTTAAGGATAGGGATAAATGTTTTCTAGGGAGAAATAATTATAGCCAACAATACTTAAAGTTTCAGTGCACTATAAATATATAACAATTCTAAAACTGTATGTCCTTAACAACATATCTTTATATTAAAAATAATAATAAAATTATATGATCAACTCTATCAAATGAAACAAAAGCATTGATAAAACTTACTATTTAATGATAAAATAACATTTTAGCAAACTGCTAATAAAAAGAACTTCCTTAATCTTTAAAAACTATGAACAAAAATATTGCAAATTTTCCACTTAAGATAAAGAGTGAAACAAAGTTGTCTTATCACCATCACTTCTAAATTCTACATAATTTTGTAGTGGGGTACAAAGCCAGTGCTAAAATCAATAGAAAGCAATAAAATATGTAGGCTTTATAATGAAAGAAATGAAACTCTCATTATCCACAGACAATATAATTTGAATAAATTATTAAAATTAATCAGTGAATTTCATGTGGTAGCAGAATATGAGTACAATATTTCAAGATCAGTTGCATATCTACATCCTGACTTCAAAAAATTAGAACATGAAATTTTAAACTACACCACTTATAATAGACTTTTCTTCAAGTACATGTAAAGAAATCTTACAATAACATAAACATGTTTTAAAATACCCAGGAATAAACTTAATGGAAGATATGGGAAAACTCAATACAGAAATCTGTAAAATGTTAGAAAAATTTACATAGGTATAAATAAATAGATCATATAGCATGTTCACTGATTTAAAAGCTCAGTTTTTTAAAGATATTCTTCCCAAATTAACCTATGCACTCATTACTCCCATAGTAAAATTCCATTATGTCTTTTGTAAAAATTGACGTACTGTTTTAAAAACCTTAATACATATGTTAAGGATGAAAACTGACTAAGTCACTCTTAAAGAAGAACAAGGTAGGAAGGTATAATTTACTAGATGGCTGGTAAAAAAAATGGCAAATATATAACCATGAAGCATCAGTAATTAAGATAGCATTTTACTGATTCACAAGATAGGCACATATAAACTATGTAACATAATCGAGAGTCCAGGAACAAACCTACACATACATGGAGCATTAGCTTATTACAAAGTTGGTATGGAAGACAACAGGGAAAACAAAATACATTTTTTAAGTGGGCTGATTCAACCCGAAAGAAAATGAAACTGACACCAATGTTCACAGCAGCACAATTTATAGTAACCAAGTACTGGAAACAGCCAAAGTGCCCATCAGTAAATGAGTGTATCAAAAAACTGTAGTACATTTACACAATGGAATACAATGCAGCAGAAAGAAAGGAGGAACTCTTCCCCTTCTCAAGAGCATGGATGGAACTGGAGAACATTGTGCTAAGTGAAATAAGCCAGGCAGTGAAAGACAAATGACAAGGCAGTAAAAGACAAATAATCTCACCTGTAAGTGGAACCTAATCAACAAAACAAATAAGCAAGCAAAAAAGAACCAGAGACATGGAAATAAAGAACAAACTGACCGTAACTGGAGGGGAGGGTGGAGGGGGTTAACAGGGCAAAGAAGGGGAAGGGGTAAGTCAGGGAACATGAATAGAGGACCCTTGGACAAAGACAACCGGGGTGGGGGGGGGTGAGGATTGAATGTGGGAGGTGGGGTTGGGTAGGGCAGGTGGAGAGTAATAGGAGAAAATGAGGACAATTGTAGTTGAACAACAATAATAAAAAAGAAAATACTACATATAAATATGTAATGTTGCATTTGTAAATAAAATTTTAAAATAGAAAATAAAAACAAAAAAAGAACAAAATGAAACTAAATCCCTAACTCATAACATATACAGACAATTTAAGTGGATTGTACATTAAATGAATAGATAAATTAATAAATCTCATAATATTAGTATAGAATAATCATAAATTCATTAAACTTTATTCTGGCACGAGAAGATACTCAATTTCTTTCTCTCACGGCCAAGAGCAATCCTGCCCTCACCTCTCTCATCCCAGCTGCTTGTCTTCCACTGCCCCATCACCTTCCTTCAGTTACCACTCCTCCTTTGAATCTCATACCGGTGTCAAATTACACCTCCAATTTCTCATTTTCCATATTAGAATAAACCACCCCAGGTTCCTTTCCCGCAGTGTGTTTTTAACATTTTCTTCTACACAGCCTCTTGTCCGAGGTGACATCATTTATCTCCATGTATTTCTTTTTCTTCCATCTAGTCTTCTTCAGAAAAAAATATGTCTTCTATTGATCCATGCCCCCTCATATCTCATCCAGTTGAATCTCTGTACCTGTATATATGTGTCTATCTTTGTATCTCATTGTCTTTCTCTGAGTGTAGGCTTTACTAGATCACTTTATTTAGCCCAATAATTTTCAAATCTCTTCACTTTAAAAAAAAGGATAAAACTTTTTTGAGACACTGTTGTTCTCAAGCTATCTTTTTGTGTCTCCTTTTACTCACCCTAAAATGATGACTATATTTTATTTATATCTGTATCTCTTTAATACACACTCTCTTGTTAACCTCATGTAATACAATAACAAGTTAATTACAAAACCCATCAACCAACTTTGCCTACTGCACTGTGAATATCTCTCAGCAGAAGTTGGTTACCACATACTTTTTTAAATACTCTCCTCTCCCTACACCTTCCTTTATGTGATACATTTCCCTCCTAGCTCCCATTCTATTTGATCATATCTTCTTTTTTTCTTTTGTAAGTCTTCTGTCTTTATTCACTATTTAACTATAGATATTTTCCAATGTTTTGAAATTTTCTCGCTTTTGTTTCCATGCTTTGTTTTACTATTCACACCTCTGGCTTCATTTTCTTATATGTTTATTAGTTTCAAATACATACATATTTTAATACACACCTCAAAAATTACTCTAGTACTATGTCTTCGGTGAGGCCATTATTGATGACCATCAAAGTTAATAACTTCTTTGTCTTTACTCACATGGCTCTTTACAAGCTACATTTTGAACCTAGTAATATTTCCTTGTATTCAGAATAGCTATTTGCATGACTATATTAGGACCCCCACAAAGGGGGATTTTTAACGGTGTCCAGAACGTGGGGTGTCCACGAAAAATATAGGATATTCTCCCTTCCCCATCCGAAGGCAGGCTACCATGGGGAAGAGAGACCTGGAGCAGGGCCTTTCAGAGTTACTTTGCATATCAATAACAGGCCAGCCTCAGACCTGTCAAGGAGCAAGTCTATTGAGAGTCATTTTGTATGTCAGTAACAGCAAGATAGCTTCGCTCCTCATATGCATGTCAGCAAGCCTAACCAAGAAAGTTGGCATAATTTAAACCCAAGAGTGAACTGGGCAGAAGCTCCCCGAGTTACAGCACCTGTGCTGGAGAGCTGAGAGATGATTCGTTTCACACCTCTGGGGAACAATGAGAAGGTCATTCAGGAAGGGAAGGAAAAGGGAGAAAGGACTCTTGCTAGTGGGTCATGAGAAGGTGCCACATGGGTTTGGATTAAGAATTGGAGATCGTGTCAACACAGCTGATGGTGCTGGGAACCACAAGAGGCCTGCCTAGCAGAGCTCCGGACTTCTTTTCCTCCTGAAGGATGGTACCCCTGACTGACCTGACTGGGCAAAGCGGTGGAAAGGCAGGACTGTGTGTGTTGGTGGGTGTTTTAAAGGGATTTTGAAATTTAATGGCGACATTTAGTCATTACTCAAAAACCTGTATAACTTTTGAATAAATAATCCCCTTTTCACCAAACTCTGGAACTGAGGGTCATAATTTTCAAGGAGAGTGAGCAAAGAACCTAGAACAGAGGGACCCTTGGGAAGGTGGGGTATTGTTTCGGTAACAGTATCTGAGGCACCACCACCCCTAAATGGGTCCACATTCAGTAACAGCATTATCTGTAGACAGAGAGCACTGAAATGGAAGCCAATTTTTGCTTTGCCTCATGGATATTCAGCCCTATTCTAATTTCTGTGCACAATTACAAATTTACTCTTTGCATTGTAGAACACTTATTCTAAGCATTACACTGTTTTGGCACTTTACTTCTCTAAAGGATGTGTGTGTGCGTGCGTGCGCGTGCGTGTGAGTGCGTGTGCTGTAAAATCATTTAATCAAGTCCCAAACATCCTCCCAAATAGATAGTGGATAGAAGTCTCAACAGCACTTCCTGTAAGCAGTAACAGAATAAGAGTCATAGTTTAGAGAATCACTACTTCATTTGTCATAATTTTGCCCAGGAGCTCAAGCAGTTATTTCACATCTTTGTGTTTACTATATATTTTATGTTTTTTATTTATTTAAAAATCAAATACATGTGTTATAGTAATCTGCAATAAAATAAAGATTGGCAATTTTAGTTGATATTTCTCAACGAGTCCACTGAGAGAAATAAAGTATCTCTCTCTTTTTCTTTTTGTTATACCACTTTTCTTTTGTAGTTAAAGAATGCTTAAATGAAGTTAGAGAGGCATATCCAGGCTATTTTTTTTTCCAGTTCTATGATTTCAATTGCCTTTCCCTTATCTCATTTTATCTTCATGTGATGGCAGAATAGAGTGCACAATTTTGTTAGGTCTTATCAAAGAACAAGGAAACTAATTAACCTTCCCCTAAATTAATAAGTAGCTCTTCTTGATATTTTCTTTTGCATCCTTTACACTTTATAAAATACCTAAGAACTAGTATAAAAACACAATTAAAATTAATAATTTGAAATCACCCTTACCTCCATATCCTTACTCAGCCCACACTTTTTTCATAACTGCAATGCAGTAAAAAATGGAAAACTGACCTTGCTCTAAGTTTATTATTGAGTATTCCCTCCTTCATCTTCTTGAATGGTTAGTAGATTTTCTTGATTTATATGTGGCCTCACCATAAACTGAATTTTTAAAAAAACATTAAAGTGTTACCAAAATTTTAGTCAGTTCTGTTTTGAGTTAACAAAGCTCAAAATGTAAAGTTGATTTACATTTTAAAATTTAGTATTAGAGTTATTTATCCCATTATTTTTTTCAAATTTGCTGGCCCACAAAATGTGGGTCAGAGCTTGCCATATGATGTTCAAAAAGACATAAATTTAATAGTTATTTTCAACCACCCACCGTTACCAATTGTGCCTGTAACTTCAAAATAATAAACATCTGTAATCCAGTAAGTTAGGTATAAAGTTAAACTGTCATGATGGAATGTATGTAATACAATTTTGAATTTTTATAGTTTCTGTTACTGCCATTTTGGGAAGATTTATACATTCATTATATAATTTTTGCTTGCTACTTAAATAGATAGTTCCCATGGTTTTAAGATACTTCTTTCAAACATCAAGGATCTATATGGTTGTATTTCAAGGTCCTAAACACCTTTTGCCACACACTTCTTGGTTTTATTAAATTTTAACATATCTCCCACAGCTTTCCTCTTCTTAGACCCACAAGGCCTGATATTATTGCCTGAGTGTGTATGAGTGTCTCGCCACACTTTCCATCATTTTGGTTTTCCTTTGCCAAACTTTTTCTAGGTGTTTCTCTGAACTGTGCTTTTGCACTTCGTAATAAAATGCCTGTCAAAGTAAAATACTTTTCCAGCTAGATACTACAAAATACTCTATCAGGAAGTGATTATTTCTTTTTTAAAAAATATGTTTTATTGATTATGATATTATAGTTGTCCCATTTTCCCGCTTTCCCCACCTCTGCCCAGAACCCCCATTCCTTCCAGCAATCTCCTCCCTTAGTTCATGTCCATAGGTCATGCATCTAAGTCCTTTGGCTTCTCCATTTCCTAGACTGTTCTTAACATCCCTCTGTCTATCAGGGTGCAATTATTTCTTTAACTTTATTTTAGTGCCTGCCCAGGGTATGACATTGACCAGCTATTCACTATGTGTAATTTTGAGTATGACTTGGCTTCTGTAGGAAGTATAAGGAGTAATTCAAACCATAAATAAGTATAATTTTACTTAGGGGATTTATGGGAAAATTATACATAAAGATAAATATCAGCATTAATATTTAAAATCCATGAGGCTTGGACTAATAATTTGTCATGAGCAGGAAGTTCAGTCAAGCAATGTTTAAAAATTGTGACATAAATTGATCAATCTTGTGTAGACCTGAATTGGTTAAGCTAACTACAGTTATGTATTTTAAGTTCACAGTATTTAAAGTATTGAATTTCCACCTCATTTATAATTTAAGGTGAATAAAATGCAGAAAGCATTTAAGAAACTGAATATAATATTAAGAGAGAAAACAAGAGTTTAGTTTGAACTGTGGTCTTCTACTACTTACTTGGCTGTTAATTTGCTCCATGACCTTCAGTCAGTGACCTCATTGTGTCTCAGAGGATATAATAATCCTGACCTACTTCACAGGGGCGTGCTGTACCTTAATTGATGTGTGTTAAGCGCCTGGAGGTACTTTAATGAAAGCCATTATTGAAATGCAATTATTAACATTTAGGATAATGAAGTTAGCTTAGATGGTTTAGCCAAGCCTAGTATGAAGATGGTTTCTAAGTTCAAGAACACAAAAATTCCCTGATAGAATTTTTTAAAGGACTAAAAAAGCAAAAATAAAAAAATGAAACCATAACTGGCTTATTTGCTGACTTTAGCAGCATTAGGGCCTGCAGTTTATTGCTTTGTCTCTGATCAAGTGCATTGCAATCAATGCAAATTACTGCAGCGATGCTAGGAGATAATTTTGTAAAAATGTCAAAAATGCAAAATTTGGGAGAGCTGGATAGGCTAGAAATGACTATTGATTTTGTAAAGGTTGGTAAATTACTACAATACCTCCTTACTTTAAGGTGGATTGCAACTCTTGCATTTTAAACAAGATCAACTCTAATTTTAAACTTCAGGAAAGATTTAATGTATTTACATGCATTACTTTTATCCGTGAGAAAGTTGGATCATGTGCTTACCTAGTAGAAACGAGTTGGGAAATTCCCAGTAGGACTCATCCTTCTGCTCAACAATTCCTACCTGTCTATACATTTCAGCAGGCTTGTCTTTTCACTCAGAGAGCCCCAAGACAAGAATGAAAATAAGTTTAAAAAAAGGAAAATACCTTCCTTATTCTCAAGAAATTACAGAAACAAAAAACATTTTCAGAAAATGGAAAGATGATCATTCCATCTTAAGCAACATCATACTTACATTTATCATTTTTCTATTAATGTTATTCTTTAATATCAATTGCATTTAATAGTACAACAATGTCTAAAACATAAGGCCACACAAACTGAAATTTCAAGACAGGAATTTTCTTCAATTATATTTTAGTTTCAGTCACAGTGTGGAAAGTTTCAGTGCTACTAAAAGTACATAATGTAATATTCTGTTAGGATTTATTTTTTATTTATATATAATAGCTACAAATTTTAGAAAAAATATGTTAAAAACTGCAACTAACACCCATGCTATTACTTCTCATAATTAACAAAATTATCTCATTAGTGAAAGTATTTTATTTTTTATTTTATGTTATACATGTATTTAACATGGAGAACATTGTTTAAACCACTTTGTTTTGACTTCTTCGTCCAATTCTCCTCCAAACTTCATCAGAGCATATCATTATTATGAATATTTTTATACTTATAATATGGTTTAATATTTTATAATGTATATGTTTGTATATATGTGTGTGTGTGTGTGTGTGTGTATATATATATATATATATATTAGTAAATAATATATCCCACTGAGTTTCTTACTTGTGTATTTTAAATAGATATTAATGGCATTATACTGCTTGTACCATTATGCAATTTGCCTTTTCACTTAATATTGTATTATTTGTATATATTTACATTCATGCATACAAATCTACTTCATTCATTTTAACATATACTATACAATAGTATTCCACCATATTCATAAAACATAATATTAATTTTTAATCCTCACCCAAGCATATGTTTTATTGATTTTTAGAGAGAGAGAGGAAAGAAAAGAGAGAGAAACATCAAAGTGAGAGAGAAACATCAATCATTGCCTCCCATAGCCGCCCTTACTGGGGATCGAAGCACAATTTAGGAATATATTCTGACCAGGAATTGAACCTGCAACCTTTTGGTGCATGGGATGATGCTCCAACCAGATGAGCCACCCAGCCAGGGTATCATAATATTCATATAGTATTTCTACTGATGGATGTTTAGATTGATTTATATGGTTTTGTTTTTTAACCATCACAGTGTATAAATGTCTCCTTATGCACATGTGCAAAAGTTTTTCTTGGGTATGTAACCTAGGAGTTGAAAGGATAAATAATTATATATGTATATTTAAAAATTTGCCAGCTGTTATAAATTGCTTTCTGGAGAGCTTATGTCAGTGAAAACTATCAATAATTCATTGGAGTTAAAATATTTTTTAAATATTATATTATCATGTGGCAAGAGAATACAGAATAGTGTTCTCTGGTGGAATGAATATACATAGCTTGTTAGGGCCACCATGACACAATAACACAGGTTGGTTGGTTTAAACAACAGAAATTGATTTTTCACAGTTTAGTTTCTTTTGAGGCCTCTCTCCTTGGCTTGCAGATGGCCACCTTTTCCCTGCATCCACACATTTCCTATCTTCTGTGCTTATGCGTCCTTGGGGCTTCTTTACATGTTTGAATCACTTCTTTTGAGAATACTAGTCAGATTGGATTAAAGCTTACCAATATGTCCTCATTTAACCTTAATTACTTTTTCAAAGGCCTTATCTCCAAATATAGTCACATTCTAGGGTACCCCTGTGGTTGAGATTTCAATATATGAATTTTGGTGCAAAAAATTCATCTCATAATGTGTGTATATATATAATTTCCCTCAGATATGTGTGTGTGTGTGTATGTTCCATCAAGATGGTATCCAGCCATGTAATATGAAAAATAGAAACATTTATTGAAGAAAAAAATTGTAAATAATATAGTGATACCTCTGTCCCCTTCAAAGTAGGCACTTTGGGATCTCACATAGTTCTCCCAGTCACCATCAGCTGCCCCAACATATTTTCCTGAATCTCATCAGCAGTCTGAAATCGTTTCCCCTTCAAAGGTGATTTTAGTTTTGGGAAAAGCCAGAAGTCACAGGGTGCCAAATCTGGTATGTTGGGAGGTTGAGTCACCTGAGTGATTTGATGTTTTACCAAAATCTCTGCACTAGACATGATGCATAAGTAGGCACATTTTTGTGATGAAGCTGCCAATCACCAGTTTCCCATAGCTGCAGCCTTCTGAATCATCCAAATAGTTTCCACAGGGAAATGTTCAAGCTTAATGCAAAATTTGATGCAGATTTGTTGCTCTACTTGCTCAGTCATTTTGAATGTGATGACCACACAGCACACATGCTCAATCAGCAGCATCTACTGCCTCCACTGACTAGTACAGTGAGGTCCTCATTGTTCACTCATGTGCATTCCAGCCCACTAACCTTGGCTTCCAGTTTATATGGATGTCACACAAACTGTTCTCATTATATTAACAATGGCTGGACTTTTCCTGAACAGAATACACACACACACACACACACACACACACACACACACACACACACACAGACACATAATTATATATATATGAAACTCTATCAAAATTATTTTATGTCCCCATTCACTCATATATCCATTCAACATATTGAACAGTGGTTATATTCAGATGTTGAACATACAGAGATAAAAAGACTTGTGCTCTGCAGGCTTTCAGACTTGAGTTTGAATTCTGACTCTGTGCTAAATATCAGCAATATGTTAGGTAAATTACCTACGTTTTTGTTCATCAGTTTCCTTATCTTTAAAATAGAAATCACTATTATATATTTTATGTTAGGGTGGTTGGTGATGCAGGTTGTGAAAGGAAAGTGCAGAGAGTAAAATGTTTTATTTTTATTTTCCTAAGGGGGGGTAAGGGCTAGGTACAGAGAAATGCACCCAACCCAAATGGTTAGGGCTTTGGGCTTTTATGGGTAATGGGGTGGTGGTAGAGCAGGATGTTTCGGTTAGGTCGCAATTTGTTTTGGTGTTATCATTAGGTGCAGGGTCTGGTCTGAGTCATGCAGTCATTGTGGTCTGGTACGTCTTCTTTCATAATTTTCTGGAACCTCTGCCTTTCGGGGTGCTTTCAGTAATTTTCTAGTCTTGAAGATAGAGGCTCATAAAACAATTAGGGTCAGTCATGCTTTATGGGGTCCAGCTAGCTCTGGCAAAGTGGGCCTCCAACAGGGGCTTTTGGTCTATTGCTTTATAGAACTTCCATGTTGCTACATATAACAAAATACTCAGTCTCTGTTGTCCTGGTCATCTCTGTTAACTGAAGGTAGACCGTTTCCTCCATCTTAACACTCTTTGTTCCACAGACTTCTGGGAAACAAGTATTCCTGGGTTCTCCTAATAACTCTGATGTTTATTTTTCCTGCTACATTGCGGATCTATTTCCTCTATCCATTCCTTAAAAATTAATTTTTCTATGGCTCTGACTTCAAAATACTAATCACTACAGTGTCCCCATAACTCTCATAAAAGCACATGGTTTCATCAAAGCCATATAGGCAGTGAACATCAAGTCTCTATTTCTAGCCTCAATTGTTGCACTGTGTGTGTATGTGTGTGTGCATATAAATTATTTATTGAAATTTTCACTTAGTAACCAATATAAGATGTGAATTGCATTTTTTAAATAAAAACAGAGTCCCACTCTAAAATTTAGATCAAACATCATATATGAGGAGCTCCTTTCCTGAGAATGGAATCTACCCCCCTCCATCTTGTAACTCACCCATGTCAGCACTTTCCAAGGATGTCATGAATGTGTTATTTTTAAAACTGAAAGGCTGTTACCTAGATTTCAAGGGGAAAAAGTTACTATTGAACAAAACTAGCTTCATAAAGCCAGTCGAATCTCAGTTTTAAATCAGAGCAAGCAGGAATAATTATGTATCTCAAGTGGGATAGTGAAGAAGAAATGCTTTTAAAATGTATTTAAAATGTACAATGTATTAACATAATTGGGCAATAAATGGAGATACTCCACATACAAGTGACACAAATGAAAAGAAGCCACTATGAAGTATAAAACTTGGAGATATTTTTTCTTTTTATTAAATTAATTTATTTTTTCAGTATATTTTATTGATTATGCTCTTACAGTTGTCTCATTTTTTCCTCCCTTTGCCTCCTTCTACTCAGTATCCCCATTCACTCCAGGAAGCCCCTCCATGTCCATGGGACATACATATAATTTCTTTGGCTTCTCCCTACCCTATACTATTCTTAACCTACCCCTGTCTATTTCGCACCTACCATTTATGCCTCTTATTCCCTGCACCTTCTCCCCCATTCTCCCTCTCCCTCTCCCCAGTAATAACCCTCCATGTGATCTCCATTTCTATGATTCTGTTCCTGTTCTAGTTATTTGCTGAGTTTGTTTTTGTTTTAGTTTCAGTTGTTGATAGTTGTAAGTTTGTTGCCATTTTACTGTTCATAGTTTTGACCTTCATTTTTTAGATAAGTCTCTTTAATATTTCACATAATAAGGGCTTGGTGATGATGAACTCCTTTAACTTTACCTTGCCTAGGAAGCACTTTATCTGCCCTTCCATTTTAAATGATAGGTTTGCCAGATAGAGTAATCTTGGATGCAGGTCCTTGCTTTTCATGACTGAATATTTCTTGCCAGTCTCTTCTTGCCTGCAATGTTTCTTTTGAGAAGTCAGCTGATAGTCTTACGGGAACTCCTTTGTAGGTAACTCTGTTCTCTTGCCACTTTTAAGATTTTTTCTTTATCTTTAATATTTGGCATTTTAATTATGATGTGTGTTGGTGTGGTCCTTTTTGTGTTCAACTTGTTTGGGACTCTCGGTGTTTCCTGGGCTTATATGTCTATTTCCTTCACCAAATTGGGGAAGTTTTCTTTCATTATTTTTTCAGATAAGTTTTCAACTTTTTGTTCTTCCTCTTCTCCTTCTGGCACCCCTATGATTCATATGTTGGTATGTTTAAAGTTGTTCTAGAAGATCCTAAGCTTCTCCCCATTTTTTTGAATTCTTGTTTCTTTTCTCTGTTCAATGTTTATTTCTTCTTTTTGTTCCAAATCATTGATTTGAGTCCTGGCTTCCTTCCCTTCACTGTTGGTTCCTTCTATATTTTTCTTTATTTTATTTTGCATAACTTTCACTTCTTCCTTTATTTTGTGTCTGTACTCAATCATTTCTTTGAGCATCCTGTTTACGAGTGTTTTGAACTCTGCATGATAGGTTAGCTATCTCCTCATCTCTTAGTTCTTTCTCTGGAACTTTGGTCTGCTCTTTCATTTGGGCCATATTTCTTTGTCCCCTCAATTTGTTCATGCACCCTTTACATTGTAACGGGCAGAGCATTAGGCATTCACTGTGGGGGAGGGGCAAACTGCTTTGCCATTGTGGCAGTTATATGTGGGGGAGGGTTCAGAGGGAGAACAATGCCACTTGCTCAGCCCTCATCCCGCTTTCAGTCATTTCCCCTTCTTCCTGCAAGCAACTGGTGCCCTCCCAGTTGCTGCCCTGGTGCTCATTCCCCAAGTGGGTGGGCTTTTGCACATTCCAGGCGCAGGGGGCCCCTCAAATTGGCTCTTCTGAGAGACTGGCAGTTTATTTCTCTGCTGCAACCCCCACAGATTTTTAGAGCCAGAGATTATGAGGCTTGATTTTCTGGGCACTGGAACCTTGGTTCGTGCAGTCTGTTTTGGGCTAGGGTTGCTCACTCCCCAGTTGTTCCTTCTGGTTTTTATCCACATGCAAATGTGGGCCTTCCCAGTCCACCAGCTGCCACCTCATCCCAGCTTCCCCTCTCCATCCCTCCTACCCGTCTGGATGAACATGTCTTCTTTAACACCTTAGTTGTCAGACATCCGTACAGTTTAATTTTTTGGCAGTTCTTGTTGTTTTTTGTTTTTAGGTTGGTTGTTATCCTTCTTTTGATTGTGCAAGGAGGTGAATTCAGTGTATCTACTTATACCTTCATCTTAACCAGAAGTCCTTGATAACAAACAAATGCAAAAATATTACAGCAAACATCATGCTTAGTGGCTGAATTTTTCCCAAAGAGGGAGTACCAGGCAAGAATGTCCAGTCCTTCCACTGTTAATCAACAATGAATTAAGAGTTGCACCACTTATTAGGGTAGCACCACAGTCAAGAGACTTGTCTTTGCAGTCAAACAACAAAAAATCAAATCCTGATTCAACCACTTTCAGGGATGTAGTTGACTGTTTAAATCTGATTTTGTCTTAGGTTCTTTCGTGTGAAAAGAATAAATATCTCAGCTTTGACTGGTGTGGCTTTCTGGGTTGGGCATCACCCAGCAAACTGAAAGGTCACCTATTTGATTCCCTGGTCAGGGCTCATGCTGGGTTGTGTGCTTGTGCAAGGCAACTGAGATTAATGTTTCTCTCCCACATCAATGTTTCTCTCCCTCTTTCTCCCTCCTTTCCCCTCTGCTTCCAAGTATGACTTTTGCTGCATCTCTCACCTTCCAACTGTGACTGGAGATTTTTTTTTTGCAATAGTTAAATTAATCACTTGACAATAAAACTTTTGCTCATTTTTGTCGATAGCAGGACTGAAATTTTTTTGAAGTCTAGGAGTCAAATAAAGTATTAAACATGAGTTTCCAAATAGCTTTCACATTTCACTTTGCCCTAAAAAAAGAATAAATTTGGCATTAGTGTCTTGAAAGCCTCAGATATAAAGTCTTTCCTTATTAAGGTACTGATTATTACCTTTGCTTAGCTTCCTGCCTCTGTTCCAATTTTGTTTTAGCCTGCTTATGATTCTCAGTTATAATTTTGTAATACACTGTGAGGTTTTTAAATTGAACATTTCCATAAATAAAAAATGAATTCCTAATGTCACATGTATAAAAGTAAATATGTCACAGATTCCAAGCTTATAATGATAACTATAGCAAACTACTTCTCTTTTGAATTAAAAATGTCACCTGATGTCTCACTCTTCTGTTGGTCTATATATGATAAAGCTCCTCAAGCATAATAAACATTATTTCTGTAGAAATACATTGTCATATTTGAAATACTCCTCTGCGAAGGAAAAATAAAGAACCCTGTCGTGTATCCTACCTTCGTATTTCCAATGAGAATATGATAAATAAAAAATATACTTTTTCCCTTTTCTATATATAAATGATAATATAAAGCAAAAATTTAAACTCAGTATAGTGATATTTCTCATTAAGGATATATTTATAGATTTGAATATAATTTTACAAATAAAAATCTATGTGATCAATAAAAAGAATTTATATAAATGCCAATAATTAAAGTACTTTGAACTTCTCTGTGCTCAGACTATCCCAGATACAGTAAACACATTTCAAATCCTAGATGTTTTGTTGAAATATGACTTTTATTTTAACAAAAACAAATACTTTTTACCAGTTTTATTAAATTCAAAAGGAAAGAATCTTCTTGCATTTTGATTTGATGACAGAGATTGCATTTGGTAAAATTATTTGATTAAGTGTAATCACCATTATTAGATTAGAGGGAATTAAATTATAATTACTAAAAATTATAGGTAATTACATTACAGCTTAATTTCGAAGCTAAATTCATCTCCCCCCAAAAAAACACTTTATCCATGTGCTTAAAGTATGCCTGTATATGTATTAATGTGATGCATAATAATGGTTTTGGTCATTTGAAAGCCAAAAGTATGTAATTGAACAATTATTACAACCACACTGCTTGCAGGCACTATTTGTCAAGTGAGTTATATGATGGCCAATTATATCCACTCAACCTTGAAGGATAATTCTATCTTCTGATGGGAACAAATTACTATTACACTTCTCCCCCCACAAAAGTTTAACTGTTGGCTTTTACAATGTAAATTTTCTCAAATGAACAGTCCTTAGGAGTGCCAGACTTGCTTTGATTCAAATAAATCTGTTTAATAAATACATTTATCAGACTATCTCACATTAATATTCAAAGAAAAATCAAAATAAAACATAAACCCTCAAGAACATAGATACAATCTATGAAAAAATGGTAAAGTTTGGAGTCCTTATAATAGTACAAAAACTCCTAGCCTTGAACTATACATTTTTCTCAATCAGAGAGTAGTGACTTTGTTTTAACATACAGATTGATCATCTGGCTTCCTGGCTCAGAAAAGATTAGAAGTAATGAACCAGGAAGAAACTGGAGGAAACTATTAAAGCCACTTATACTGGTGGCAGGAGAAATAAAGCTTTAAAATGTGACTTTAAGAAAAGGAATAGCATAACTAATAAGATAGTCATGAATTTTACTCATAAGTAGTACAATAAAACATGATCTTAATGTTCATCTTGAGTTATCAAGAAATGGTTACATTATGGTGAGTGTCCTTCTTGGAATACCAGGGAGTAGAATAGATATTAGAAATGTTTATACGAAGAATGACTTTTTTAATCATAATGTTATGATCTTGAAATTAGGTACCCTCCTCCCATATTGAAGCCAAATAAGGTAATATTATTGTACATATACGTAATACAAAATAAAATTTAAGTTCCAGAAAGAATTGTGCCTTCTTGTGGTGTTATTAAGCTACAATTTCTGGTCTAAGTACTTTATAAAAGAAAGAGTTTAGAATTTCAAAAGTTTGATGGATTTACTTAATTATTTCTGGTTTGTAAATGTGTTCCATATCTTGGAACTTGTCCACTTGTCTCTTTGAGGTTTGGGGAACAACTTAGAGCAGTAATTGACAATGTATTTTATATCAGAAATTTTTGATTTGTTTGTTGTTTTTTTTTACCTTTCTGATTCCAGGAGTGATAATTAGAAACATACAATGCTTCTTTGGTCTGTGACATACTGTTGGAAAATATTTAATTGGTCCTTTTTAAAACAATATGTCCAATGAATCTGATTAATTTAAACAAAAAAAAAAAGAAAGGAAGGAAGCAAACAGAAAAAATTTCCTTACTGAGAGCCAGAGATTTTTCATTCTCATAGGTAAGTTTTCAAACCCTGAATTTCTTGTAACAGCCTTTTCATGTGGTTACAACATTGTATGAAGTAAATAATAGCAGACTGTGATAAAAATATTTCAGAATATATCTGACTTTTTCATTGGAAGTGGATATACTTTGTCATTCTCCATCAGTATCTGCTCAATATAAAAATCCTCAATCCATTTTCTGATGGTTTGAATCATTCCTCTTTATCTTGTTTCACCAGTCCATCTAAGCCTGTTACTAGGTGTTTCAAGTAGCCCTTTCTCTCTAACAGTACTTATGGTTCTACTTTCTTCAATCTCTTATCTTTTCTGCTTCCTTACTTTATTCAAGTGCACTTTGGAGACCCAAGGGAAAATGCCAATGAGGTATAAATTCCTGTATGAGAAACTGTTTCTCACCCTAGCGCAGCAGGTTAATCACAGACATTTTCTAAAGGCTTGAAAGAGATGGTGATTTTGACATCTTATGAGTGAGTAGCTAAAGGCAAAGGAAACACTCAGTATTGATTGATGAAAATATCCTGAACTGTGAATCAGAAGTCCTGACTGACTAACTACATATTACTTTGGGTAAATCTCTTAATCTCTGAACAGCAGACACTTTGAATATAAATTGGGGTTTGAAGTAGACAGCTCCTTTTAAACTCTAAAATGCTGTGAATGTGATGTCACATTATGGATTGATGTATTTCCTTGCATTATTCATTTTGTTTCCATTAATTACTTACTATCATTAAACATATCTAATGGCTAAATTTCTAATTAGCATCTGTTGTAAAAAATAATAGAAAAAATAACTTTTATTTAGTTTCTCAGCCCAATATCATTCTACTTGAAGGGATTGATAGTGTAGTGATAATAGTATAATGTTAACTACCATCCTGAAAACAGCCATTCCTCCTCAACATTCAATCTTTTTCTAATTCAGTCACATTGTGAAATATGGCTGAATTCTGAGTTAATAAAAGCCTGTAGTCACACTAGAAAAGAACAAGTCTGTGCAATTTCTAACCCTTCTTATGGTTTAATTATCGCAACCTATTAGAGAAATTGCATTTATCCTGTTTTCAATAACTCACGACAGTAAATTATCCATTTAGAATTGAGCAAAATAAAGTAAGCATGAAGTTATACAATCAGATTAATCAAAAAAATGTGCATAAATGAACCTTTGAGGAAAAAATGGAGAGTGCAGAACACTGAATTGAAAACATGGAGATTAAAAACATAGTAACGAGAGCCTTGATGTTCATATACAATCCTTTTTTTTTCTGTTAAACATTTACCACTTAAGTAAAATGGTCACTAGGGAAAATGTCAGATGTAATATGTCACCATTTATCATTTTAAAAAATAATAACTGTTACTTTTTTGAGATAAAAGGCAGCCTTCTTTGTTTTCTAGTCAAGTCCAAGAAATATAGGCAAATTATGCACTGAAAATCAAACTTCTTCCCTAACTGCTTTTTAATTAAATTTAATGTTTACAGAGTACTTGTTGGTGAATGAGCTAGCTGTTTTTGAGGATACAAAGATAATTTAGTCCTGGTTTATACCTTAAAAATGCCTATAATCTCATTTGCTTTTGGCTCTGCAAGAAATAACTAAGTGATTTAGATTTTTTAGCTTATTGATTAAATTATTATTTTAAAAATCTCTTTCTATAAGTATACTGTCATCAGCAACTAGAATGGTGCCAAGATCAATAAATCTTTATTAGATAAATGAATGATTGAGTGTTTACAGTTTGGAAATAATGATGAGTACCTTCAAATTTTCAAAAGTAGGTTGAAATTTCCTGCTTACTTTTAGATAGTAACATAACAATGATTTTGTTCGGTTTGCCATCTGGATATTTAGTATACCAGGAAAAGTTAAACTACTTTCTCTATTTTGCTAGATGTCCAAGGGATACCAGATAATTAAATTTATAATTCGTTCAGAAGATTGAATTAGTAGAATAACTAATTTGGTTAAGAACACAATCTCTAGATTGATTTTTAAACTGTAGTTCATAATTTATTAGTTATGTGACCTTAAGCAAGTTACTTATCCTATCTGGGGCTCAATTGTTCTATAATCAAAGTGGATATAGATAATGCACACTATCTTCCATGGTGGTGGCTGATTTTATAATGAGATTATGAGATTATGTCTGTTTACGGCCATGAGGGAGTAACGGGGTCTCATGTTCTCTTTGAATTTTTATTAACTTGAGAGTGAGACAAGTATATAAAACACTGGAAAACAGTTACCACAGATTTTAGGAAAACAGACCCTGAGAAAAAGGAAACATTCAAGGTGAGACATGCCATTACTTGAGCTTTCAGCCCAGAGGTATTCCAGACCATGCCACAGATTGGGGGAAGACAAACAGACCCTTAAATTCTCACACTATGGAGATAGTAATTCAAAGTTGGAGAGTCTATAGTGGCTAGAGTAATAGGGTAGAATTCCAGACAGAAGGAAGCTACAAAGAAAAAGAGCTCTATGAACCAGCATAAGGGGCACCTTGAGTCTTTGGCTTAAATCTATTCTGTATATGCATTTGGAGAAATTGCAATAGAGTGTGAAAATAATAACTTCCCAGGAGAAATATACTGAGGTAGGGGTAGTAAGATTCACAATTCCTCAAATGAAAATTGTTCCAGAAATCATTCATAGGGATGAAAAAATGTAATACTTTTCCTCACACCTTATAAATTCTTCTAGCTGGGCTAATATTCAAATTAACAGAGACAGATTAACAGGAGAAAATAAAATTTTAATACAGGCATATGGGAATTCACATAAGCATGAAAAAATTCAAAATACAATGAGGCAGTACTGGGTATATATCACATTTTGGACAAAGGAGAAAATGGGGAGAATAGGATCTTAGA
Source organism: Mormoops blainvillei (assembly GCA_004026545.1). NCBI lineage: Eukaryota > Metazoa > Chordata > Mammalia > Chiroptera > Mormoopidae > Mormoops > Mormoops blainvillei. Next base: position 18,951 of record PVJD01006329.1, read on the forward strand.
TTTCAGGGGTGAGAGTGGGTGATTTACAGGTAGTTAAGGAAAACCTGAACACACATAGCAAGGAAATTCTTACTAGGTAACTTACTGCAACACAGAGGGTATCCAGCTAATAGGCCCCTACCTGAAGCCCTCCTACGTACCATATTTAATTCAAATTAGGATAGAGCAAATTCTAAGATTCCTTCTTGAAGCATGCTTTTCTATCAGAATCTTTAGACAGGAAAGAAAATAAAGTCAAAGGTTTGTTTTTTTTCCTGAGTCTTTTAGTTTCTTTTTATCTACTTTATTCTTATAGTTGACACTATTACAAATGTCCCCATTTTTTCCCTCTTTACCCACCTCTACCCAGCCCCCACCTCCTTTCCCTATGACCACTACCACATTGTTGTCTGTGTCTCTGTCATGCATATCTGTTCTTTATCTAATCCCTTCATATTTTTTCATCCAGCCCTGCTGTCCTTTCCCATCTGACAGCTGTCAGCCTGTACCATGTATTCATGCCTTTGTTTCTGTGTTGTTTGTCAGTTTATTTTGTTCATTAGATTCCACATATAAGTGAGATTATATGGTATTAGTCTTTCTCTGACTTATTTCATTTAACATAATGATTTCCAGATCCATCTTTGCTGTCGCAAAAGTAAGAATTCCTTCTTTTTTATGGCCATGTAATATTCCATTGCATAAGTGTACTACAACTTTTCTATCCACTCATCTACTGATGGACACTTGATTGTTTCTAGATTTGGGTTAGTCGTTTCTTAATAAACAATTTACAATCAGTATCCCAAAAAGGCAACTTCACAGTAGTAAAACTTTGGTCCTCCTCACATTTAAGATCCTAATCTCTGGAGAGAATTCATAAGGAATTAAGTAGACATCTCAGAGGAATCGCCTGTTAATAATGGGAGTAAATGCACCTTAAATAATCATCTACTCTGTGTCTGCCCTAGTAAAAATGATCCTTACCATATGATCTCACCTATAAGTGAAATCTAATCAACAAAACAAACAAGCAAACAAAATAGAACCAGGGACATTGAAATAAAGAACAAACTGACTGTAGCCAGATGGAAGTGGGGAGAGGAATAACAGGGGACAGAAGAGGAAGGGTCATCAAAGAACAAGTATAAAGGACCCATGGACAAAGCCAAAGGGGGTAGGTTCAAGGGTGGGAGGTGGGGATGTGTGGGATGGGGGGCAGTCGGAGAAGAGAATGGAGGCAACCATACTTGAACAACAATAAAAAAAATCTTAAACCTAAAAAGAAGGATAAAATTTATTTCCAGTAACTAAACTGCCTACCAGAACAAAGACCAACACTCTTTTAATGAATACAACAAATTATGAATCTCACAAATGTAAAGTTTAAAATTTTTATAATCCAGTAAAGATTAATAAACATGAGAAGTAAAACATGACTCATAAGCAGGAGAAAACTTGATTACTATAAACATACCCAGAAATAACAGAGCTTCTGCTATTAGCAGACAAAATCTTTAAAATAACCATTTCAAGTGTAATCAATATGCTCAAGTATTTAATGGAAAACATAAACTTAATGAAGAAAAAATAGAGTACATAGCAAAAATAACTAAGTGAAACTTCTAGTAATTAAAAAAATATGACATAGAATATTAAATTTTACTGAATTGGATTAACAGTGGTTAATACACTTCAAGAAGAAAGATGTGAATTTTGTGATATCACAGTAGAAACTAATACAAATAAAAAAATAGAAAAAAGAGAGAAAAGACTGAATAAATAGATTGTTAGTGATTTTTCAAACACTATCAAATTTTCTAATATATATGTAATTGGTACATCAGAAGGAGAAGGGAAAGGGAGGCACAAATAATAATTAAAGAATATTTCCCATATTTTTTAAAAAAACTATAACGAAAACCATGGATTCAAGAACTTTAATAAAATTAGAGGAGGATAGAAACAAAGAAAACCAAATGAAGGCAGATCAAATTAAAATTGCTGAAAATCATTGATGAAGATAAACAACTCCTTAAGAAAAAAGAGAAAAGAGATAAATTTTATAACATGGGAAGGATGTTAGACTTCCTCTCAGAAACCAGGTAAGCTGGGCAATAGTGGGAAAGTATCCATTAAGGGATGGAAAAAAAAATTGAAAAGCTGTAATTGTCAAACTAGTGGAAATTTATTTTTAAAATGAAAGGAAACAAGACATTTTTAGAAAAATAAACTCAGAGACATCTGTCACCAGTGGATCAAAAATATTTGATGTCACAAAGAACTGAAAGTGAGGGATAGAAGTATAGCTAATAAACCAATAGTGGAAATAAAATGGAATGCTAAAATATATAAATATTCGAAAATACAGAAGGACAACAAGAGAAAAGGGGTCAAGGAAGGAATGAGGCAAATAGGAAGTCAATAGATTTAAACAAGCTCTATCAATTAATAATTTACATGTACTAGTAAATTTCCTGTGAGAAGACTGAGATAATATGATTAGATAAAGAAAAGTTAGTACAAACCTTTATTCTTTCTCCAAGAAATTCACTTTAAATATAAAGAAAATATAGGATGAGCAAAAGTATTAAAAAAGATATTCCACACAAATACTAATCATAATCATAAGAATGTTAGAGTGGCTATATTAATATCAAGCATTATAGACTTCAAAACAAGGATTATTAGTAGGAATAAAGAGGAATATTTCATAATTATAAAAGAGTCATTGAATCAATATGTTACAAAGACTCCTAAAGGGCATTCAACTAATACATAGCTCGATAATACATGAAGCAAAAACTGTCAGTACAGAAAGAAGAAATATACAAATTCTCAATTATATATGAGCATTTCAACACTTTTCTCTAAGAAATTGATAAAACAAGAGTTTAGAAAACTTGAATAAAACTATAACAATAACTTAATTAACATTTATAGGTATTTTACCCAAAAAAGAAATGAATAAACATTATTTTCAAGAGTAGTCAGAATATTTATCAAGATAGGTATACAGATTGGGTATAAAATAGTTCTCAATAAATTTAAAATAACAAATCACACAAAGTATAGTTTCTATAATAACTAGATATCAATAACAGAAAGATAAATGGAAAATTTTAAGTATTTGAAAATTAAGAAATGCACTTCCAAAAAGCCCATGGGATAAAGAAGAAGTCTCAGGGAAATTAAGAAAATATTTTAAACATGAAATAAATTGAAAATGCAGCATTTGTTTTTTAACTTATTTTTATTGTATTTTTCCATTACCATTTATCTCCCTTACACCCTCTTTCACCTCCCACACTGTTGTCCATGTCCATGAGTGTTTTTTCCTTTTTGCTCCATCTCTCCACCCCTAAACTGGCCCCTAGAGCTGTCATCCTCCTCTCTAAGTCTACCCATTTTTCTTGTTAGTTCAGTTTGTTCATTAGATTCCACATATCCGTGAAATCATATGGTATTTGCCTTTCTCTAACTGGCTTATTTCACTTAGCATAATATTTTCCAGGTCCATGCATACTGTCTTAAGGGGTCAAATTTTCTTATTTCTTATGGCCACATAGTATTCCATGGGCAAAGGACCTGAAGAGACACTTCTCCAAAGAGGACACAAGGATGGACAATAGGTATATGAAAAGATGCTCAATGTCATTAAACATCACAGAAATGCAAATTAAATCCACAATGAGATATCACTTCACTCTGTCAGAATGGCAATCATGATAAATCAACAAATAACAAGTGCTGGTGAGGATGTGGAGAAGGGGGAAATCTTTTGCACTGTTGGTGGGAATGCACATTGGTGCAGCCACTGTGGAAAGCAGTGTGGAGTTATCACAAAAATTAAAAATGGGTCCTGGCTGGTGTGGCTCAGTCAATTGAGTGATGGTCTGAGAACTCAAGGGTTGCTGGTTTGATTTCCAGTCAAGGCACATGCCCGGGTTGTGGACCAGGTTCCCAGTTGGGGACACATGAGAGGCAACCACTCATTGGTGTTTCTCCTCCTCTCTTTCTCCCTCCTTTCCCCTCCTTCTAAAAATAAATAAATAAAATCTTTAAAAAATTAAAAATACAACTGCCTATCAACTCAGTGATTCTACTTCTGGGAATATACTTGAAGAAACCTGAAACACGAATTCAAAAGAATATAGGCAACCCTATGTTTACTGCAGTGTTATTTATGCTAGCCAAGATTTGGAAACAACCCATGTTTCTATCAGTAGACGAGTGGAAAATGAAGCATTTAAATGTTATGGTATACAGCTAAGTGTCAGAGAAAAATTTTTAGCTTTACATGCTTATATTATAGAAAAATTACAAAAAAAGCCAATGTGTTAGGTTTCTCTATTATGATGCTAGAAACAAAAAATTACATTGTAAGATGGAAACAATAATGATAAATATTGGAATCATTGAAATAGATAATACTCAAAATTTAGAGAAAGATAAAAAACTGAGAACATTTTCTTGAAAATTCAACATAATTAATAAACTCTAAATTTATAAAGCAAAAGAGATAACACAAGTTACCAATATTGGTCATGAAAGAAGGGGCATTGCTACCAACGTTAAAAACATTAAGGAAGGGATACTGTGAGGAATATTATGAACTAAATTTGGAAACCTAGATGAAAAGTTTAAATATCTTCAATGACATACATTACCAAAACTAACTCAAGAAGAACTCTCAATTGCCCTATTACAATTTAAATATTTCTTTATTTCGACAAAAATTCCAAGGCCAATTGGTTTCACCAGCGATTTACCACAGAGTGTGATACTTATAGAATAACTAATCAAAGAATGAAAGAAGTGTATTCAGGAAACCCAAGTCTAACATTTCAATTTATTTTCAGTAGCATACAGCATAAGTCACTTTGGTTCTGGGAAGAGATAACCCCAGGATTCACAAAAAATCTTCAAAAATATACACTTAATGGGCAAATTCTTTGTCTGTCTGGTCATTTCAAATATCCTGATTTTCACTTATTATCAAGTTGTTTATTCAGAGTTCAGATTTAAATGACAAAGTCACAGGTTATCCAAATATTAACTGTTAATTTAACTTTTTCCTTAGTTACAGTTATACCATACCCTGGCTAGGATCTATGTATTATTAGTCACAAGGATTACTAGACAAAATGTTTAAATCAAATTATATAACACAAAATGATTGCAATTGGGCTGCCATCTTTTTAATGAACATGAGCAGAAGCAAGTGTAGAGTGTGTTACTTAAATGTGAACACATTATTCTGAAAATATTTATTTTAAAGTAGATACATTTTGATATTTTACACTATTATTCAATGCTACATGTGTCATTAGTGATACATCTTCATTGAAAACTGTGGAGAAAGTAGGGTAACAAAAAGGAAGAATGCAGTTGTTTAAATATCATAAATAAGATTTTAAGAGTTAATGGAGAAAAATGTTATGCTACAAAGATACTAGAGACAAATGCGAAACAGGCTCAAATCAAGGCAAATAATTCAGGGTTGCATATGCAGTGGGATGAAAATGGGGTTTTCTAAATGGAGACAGGATTTCTTTTAGGGAAAACATTATTTGCTTAGGAATAATTCACAAAGCTTCATGGGGGAAAAACATGATATTTGAAAGGCATGTTTTAGCAGAAATAAGGCAAAAAAAGGCAACTATAAATTGTTTTAAGTGTTAAAAGTTCAGAAACTTGGAATTGGTGAGAACAGAATAGAAAAAGGGAAGGGAGGCCTGGCAATGTTGTGGAATAACTATATCACTCATTTAAAAAAAAAACACAGTTACCTTTAAATATTGTTTACATTGTAGGGGGTTTTATGAATGTGACACTTGATGGAAGATAATTAATTCTAACTTGGAGAACCTGTAAGGGAAGACAGCAAAAAACTCAGCATTTATAACAGAAGTCTGTTGTCCCACAAAAACAATAACTAGGAGCTGGAGGCAATCATGCCAATATAAACATTCCTGCCTAGAAATTTGCAAAAATATCACTGATGACCTTGGAATTCCACCTTGAGAAATTCAAAGTTATCTAAGTCTTAGAAGAGTGTTTCCCATGTAAATTTTGTTAGAAGAAATACAGACAATTTACCTTGATGACTTGAAGTAAATATAGAATAAAAGTAGAAATGTCTACATGCATATCTTTCTGAAAAACAGGGTTTATAGAATAAAAGAGAAACCAGTTGGATCACTAACTAACTTAAGCTAAGTTCTTTAGTATTTCAATGTTAAACTTTTTATTACCAAATAGATCACATGAAATATTTTAAATTGTGATGTTTGTACATATCAGTTTACTGTTATTTATATTATGTTGACTTTGATAATATCAGGTCCTCAGAGAGTAATCACACAGAGTGAAAGAGAAAAAAAAAAAGACCTCTTTCCCCTTCCCTTCACTTCTAGCCAATGCCTTGAAATGGAGGAATAATTCTGCAATTTTTTAGCTTTGTTTCTTGTGTGGGAAGAAAAGGTCTAGACATTTTAATGTCCCTGATGGTTACAAGAACCATACAAGGCAGCATATTTCGCCAACACCCCAAACAGTACATGTAGGGTATAATAATTTCTTCCCTTTCATATTTCTCTTCCCATTAGCTTTGTGGGTTTTAGGGGGAAAACTGGGTGCCAGAGAAAAGCAAGCATTGTAGTAAGAATGTTCCAAGCATATCCCATGATTAAGAAGTTGATTTTTATTATGTAACATTTTGCCATATAACAAGATGTGTAACCATACATTTTTCATTTTTAGAAACAGAAGAAAATAAATTACATTGTTTGAAATGTGAAAATATAGGCTTTCTAAATCAAAATGTTTCAGTAATCCACTACTACTTTGATGACCACCATTAATTATGATTTTAATTTAGAAACTAGAATTAACAAGGATGAAACTCATGTCTCCATAAGTAAAAGTATGCCTTAAGTTAATATATAGTAATATTAACAATAAGTCAGAGTTTATTTTGATTCAAACATTCTACTAAATATTTAATTTCATTCTTATTTAATTCGCACTAAAATATTTTGTCATTCATAGTTCAAATGAGAAAATGAGGCCTAGAGAGTGATTAAGTTGCCCAAAGCTCCAAGCTAGTAACTGGACATGTGTACATGCACATATTTACAGATGGCTTAAGATGTGTGTCTGGGGGGCTTGGGGTGTGTGTGTGTGTATGTTATCACATGTGTGTTCATTGAAGTAGTGGCAAGGAACAGAGGAAGAAGGGAATAGAGGTAAGAAGGGGCCAGATCATGGAAAGTCTTACATGCTATTCTAAGGAGTTTAAAGTTTATTCTGTAGCTAGCTCTTTTATCCGCAAATCACAACAGCCTTGAATCTCAAATTCAGTAGACCTGTGTTGATTTTCAGAATGTATTTCTATATGTACATATTCAAAATATATATCTTTTAAAATACATGTTGCCTTGAGATAACAACCATTCAATAATGAAAAGTTGTAAGCAAAAATGTAACATAAGAAATATGTCTCAGAAAATTCATTCTTGAAAAAAAATTAATGCATTGGAAAAGAGTGACGGGTGTTACCATGCTTTTGCAGTAATCCAGTAAATGTTGAAATAAGATAACTGTGACAGAGGGAATTGTAATCAAGGGAATGATTTTGGTGATGTTAATGGAGGAAATATGGGTGCTAAAATTAATGACATGTGTTAGGTCCCATTCCTCCCAAATACTCAGTGTGGAATCATGGAATAGGACCTTAGCAGCTTTCAGTCTCAATTTTCTTATTTGCTAAATGAAGACTGTAAATTATTGCATTTTAGGCAATGATAAGAAATTTAATATACTTAAGTAACATTTATTTTCAGTGAGGTAGGTTCTATTATTGTACCCCTTTATTTAGACAATGAAAATAAGGTTGAGGAGATAATTATCATTGGTTAGGTCAAACAACCGCATGATGAGGAATCAGAATTCAAAATTAGGTAATCTGCCCTTCTTTATCAGCCTGTATACATACATCAACATGCACATGCACACACTGACACACATGGCCTACTGTAAAAAGGCATTCTCAAACTTTGTGAAACTGAAATTTTGTATAGTTATTTTAAAGGAAATATTCCAATATCTACCAATATTTTAAATGTCCATACCTGATAGTCTAGTAAATTATCACTTTGGCAATTTTGTCCTACAGAAATGCCCTTACAAGTGCCCAGATAAATTAATGTTGAAGTGCATGACTTTTCAGATTATCTACCTGAGGGGAAAAAAAAAGAAACAATCTAGCCTAACTGGCATTAGTAAGAAAGTGGTTGAATAAATTATATTTTATCCATAGTATTGATATTATATCACTAATAAAAATAATGCAGTAGATACAAATATATTAACATAGGATGCTCTCTAATATATATTAAATAAAATAAATTTCATAATAGTAATAGCATAGAATAATTCTAATTATCCAAAATGCATGCAGACTGCTTTGGAAGGTGAAAGGGGACCTTCCATTTTTTACTATTTCTATTGAATTTATACAATGAACTAAAGCCTCATAATAATTGCCTCCGTGTGTGTGTTTAAACCTTGAAACCATATTTTCTCCAGATTATTTTTCTCCTATTTTCCTATCAACACATAGACTTTTGAAAATGTTTGCATTTTATTTTAAAAATTATTTTTACAAAAAACATAGGAACACAAAAATTGTTATGTATAATTTTATTTTTAATTTTATTTATGTATTTATTTTTAGAGAAAGGAAAGGAGAGAGAAAGAGAGGGAAACATCAATGTGTGGTTGCCTTTCGAGTGCCCCCCACTGGGAACTTTGCCTGCAACCTAAGCATGTGCCCCAAGTTGGGAATTGAACCAGCAACGCTGTGGTTCACAGGCCAGCACTTGATCCACTGACCAACACTAGCTGGGATGGCTATGTATAATTTTAGAAACTGAACATAACCATTTGGTACCTTAGAACTGTTCCACAACATGGGAGTGGGAGAAAGAACTATAGCCAATCACAGGTTTTTGTAAACATGCTTACTTTTTGTCTATGGCTGCTTTCATGTCACAGTGGAAGAGTTAAGTAACTGTATCAGAAACTATGTGGGCAAAAAAACTAAAATATTTATTTCTGATCCTTTATCTGAAAAAGATTTCTGACACATTTATAATTTATTATCACAGCAGTATATTTTACATAGTTGTGACCAGTGCAAATACAATTTTTTATACTTTTCCATGTAATATCACAGCAAATGCATTTCTTTATTGCTACTTTTATGAGCATAATCTTTAATGGCTTTCTTGCAAATCATCTGTCAGATAAGACATTCAAAACGCATCTCCCTATTGTGTATACTTAATGCAATTTTTCAGTATTAAAAAATTCTTAGAATAACTCTGAAGAATATTTTGGGCTTATTTTGGGTAATCCTCTTATGGTATATGATGAGGTCTGTCCGGAAGGTATCCAGTAATGTAATATGAAATATAGACATTTATTGAAGAAGACACAAGATACAATAAATGTTGTGTATAGGACAATGACATCTCAGTCCCCTCCAAGCAGGTACCTTGGGACCACACACAGTTCTCCCAATCACCATCAGCTTCCCCATTATATTTTCCTGAATCATAGTGAAAGTCTGAAATCTCTTGCCTTTCAAAGATGACTTTAGTTTTGGGAAAAACCAGAAGTCACAGGGTACCAAATCTGGGCTATAGGGGGACTGAGTCACCTCGGTGATTTGATGTTTTACCAAAAAATTTTGGATGATAAATGATGCACGAGCAGTAGTTATGTTGTAATGAACTTGCCAATCAGCAGTTGCCCATAGCTATGGCCTTCTGAATCATCTGAATAGATTCTGTGGAGGAATGTTCAAGCTTGATGCAAAATATGATGCAGATTTTTTGCTCTACTCGCTCATTCATTTTGAATGTGACAGCCACACAGTACACATGCTCACTTAATGGCATCTACTACCCCCAGACTAATACAGTGAAATCGTCATTGTTCACACATGTATATTCCAGTCAACTCTCCTTGGTTGCCAGGTCACATCAATGTTGCAAAAACCATTCTCATTATATTAACAATGGCTGGAATTTTCTGGATAGACGTCATTTTGTAGTTTTCATAGAAGTTGCCACATGGATGTCCAGAAGTTTTGTGCCAATTGACAATGGCAGCAACAACACATGCTAGTACTGAATTCATTTGACAATGCTAGAAAAGGTTACAGGATGGGGTGTGTGTGTGAATATGCAAGTTTGCACTTCACTAGTTTATAGTCTCTATTTCTTTGATTACTACACTGGTTGCATATTTTTCATTTCTTTTGTACAATTTTGGATAGTATGTGACCTCATCTTTTACTCATATTGGGATCCTCAAATTATTTGTGCTATCAATTCTATGGTTTTTATGTAAGAAATTCAATTAATCTGACATAGTTGCTTAAATATTTTAAAATGTTTTAATCTGTTCTATTTGGTTAAACTTTTTAAACCAGTATTATCTGTCTTCTATCCTCCTATATACTACTGCAATACAGCTCTTTAAAACTTTATCTTTTAAAAAATTACCTTTTTTATATTTATCTATTTTATTTCTTTAATTAATTGTTTTTCTATTACAATTTTCTCAGTTTTCCCCTGTTGTGCTCCCCTTTTCCATCCACCCCCACTCCAACACCCCTCACTTCCCCCGTCAATCCCCACCCTGTTGTCCATGTCCATGGGTCATTTTTACTTGTTCTTTAACTAGGCCCTTCCCCATCTTTTCTTCCTTAATCCCATTCCTCTTCCCCTCTGGTCATCGTCAGTTTGTTTCTTGTTTCCATGCCTCACGTTCTATTTTGCTTGTGTGTTTGTTTTGTTCTTTAGGTTCCTGTTATATGTGAGATCACATTTATAGCTTTTGAGCTTGATGAACCTTGTTACCACATTAAAACTCTCTTCTTCCTTATTTAAACATTTTTCTCTCTTTTATCTCTTATCCTGGGATTATTTCTCACATTCATTTCCTGAATTTTTCTTCTCTTTTTCACATTTCAAACACAGATGTTTTCAGAGTGCAGCTGCTCAGCTAGGGTAGGTTTTGGTGGCAAGAGGTCCAAGTAAAATAAAGCATGAGGAGCCAACATAGGAGCTATGCTTCACACTGCAAGCAAGCAGCAGTAGCAGCAGCAGCAGCAGCAAGCACACTCTTTATTGCTGGCACCACCTCCTATTGCTGGTTATAGGATTTTTTTATACAAGTTTAGACAATAGTGGGATCATGCCAGAGTTTAGGTAATTGGGGACTATGGTGCATGTGTACAATGACTCATAGGCATGTGATGATGACTCATAGTTCCAGGCTGCCTGCCCTGATTGACTTTCAAGGGTACATGTAGTTCTGGGATGCCTGTTCTAGACAGACCTTTAAGGGTCCCCACAGATGGTCTTATGTTTCCATCTAGTAATTATTTTCTTACCATTCACTTAATTTTTCTTAGTATTTTCAGACTCTCCAAAGTCTTTATTTTATTCTGTCATACTTTCCCTATCTTCATTACTCATTTTCCCCCATTCATGTTTTCAAATCATTCTTTAAAATTAAATCTGTTGGGATGATATTAGTTAATAAGGTTATATAACTTTCAAGTATACATTTCTATGATACATTATCTGTACATATATTGCTTTCTGTGCCCACCATCCAAAGTCGACTCATCTTCCATCACCATATATTTGACTCCTTTATCCTTTGCTAACCCCCACCCTCTTTTCATCCTATTTCCTGTGTCTATGAGTTTTTGTTTGTTTCTGTTGTTTATTTAGTTGCTGTTTTCAGTTTTACATCCCACATATAAAACAACTCCACCTGGTTGTCTGGAAGTCTGTTCCAAAAAAATCATTAACCCTACGATCTCCTGAAAGTAACTCTTCTTCCTATCATTCATACCTTGGTTAATGATACTATTTTTGAGCCATTTTTATGGCTAAAAATCTTGGAGCTGTCCTCTATGCTTACCTTTTTCTCACACTTCACACTCATGAAGTTGTCAAGTACCATCAATTCTAACTCATAAATATCTTATTCTATAGAACCCACTGCCAAGGATTAGGCCTTCATCACCTCTTTCAGTTTGTTTCTTATTTAGTTTCTCACATTTAAAGTCTTTTTGTTTGTTTCTTTCTTTCTTTTATGCTACTTAGTTCTGGAGATTTTCCCATTTTATAACATTACCCTCTCTGTATTATAATTATTTGTTCACATGTTTGAAATTTCCATTGGACCATACACATTATTTAATCATAAGCTCCTAAAAGTGTCATACTAGGTTTTTTAATCTTAGTTCTCGGAACCAAACAACTGTTCACATTGATCATTCAATAAATAATGTTTGAGTATAGTCACTCATTTATTATAAACACAAACCACTGTATTAGTTTACTAAGGCATTTAACCTTCACTTCAATTATGAAAAGAACAATAAGGATGTCTATTAACAATGTTTTAAATGTTAGCAGGCAGGTTTGGATGAATCTTCTTGCAACCTCTAAAAGCCCAACACACAAGAAATAATATGTAAACAATCTTCCAAATTGTTTTATATCAAAATGGTTCCTAAATCACCAGATTAGTTAATTACTACATGTATCATAATATTTGTTTTAATATTTCACAGATATCTATCTTTAAGAGACTTTAAAAAATAAAGAAAGGTTTAGTTCTTTCATAAGTAGGTGTAGAGGTATAAAGAGTTTTGTCCCCTGAGGTCAACCAGGAACTGTTTCCCTCTAAGTTGTTAATATTTTGTCAACTCTCAAGACAGTGCCTTTGTCTAAATAGTTTCAACATCACTACATCCAAAAGTATGGTGGAAGGAGTGGGTAGCAAGCACCTTCCTTTTTATGGATATTATCTGGAAGTTGTACACAAAAGTTTTGCTCATATTCAGTCTTCCAATATTTAGTCATGTGGCCAAGTCTAGGGGCAAGGAAGGCTAGGGAATGTAGTTATCTCACTAGGCAGTTTTCGTTGGTCAGGTTTCCATGGAAAATGATTTCAAAGAAGATCTTTGCCTTCAGGAATTTAATGAGATAAGTGCTCTTGGGAATGATACCTGTAAGGAAGCATCAGAAGCAAGATTGGTAAAAGCATAATTAAACTGCACTGAACTTTCACCAGAGACCACAATAGGTCCCACGAGAAACCCTGATGTATTGAGGGCCCTTCAAAAATATATAGAATTGAGACAATCCTGGACCAACAAGTGATTGGATAGAAACTTCCCTGTAAGAGGGGAAATGACTTTGAGTGAACTAGGTCCTTTGGTCAAGGGTAAGTCATTAAAAGGAAGCTCAGCTAAAACTTGGGAAGTTCTCTTACAAAAAAGAAAAAAAAAGAAGGTATGAATATTGAGATAATATATTAATTTTCTATTGTTGTGTTACAAATTACCACATAGTAAACAGCTTGAAAAAATACCCAGTTACTATTTCACAGCTCTGTAAGTCAAGTCTTATTTAGTTTGTTTTCTCTGCTTAGGGTCTCCCAATGCATAGGCTTGTCTTTGCTTTTATCTAGATAATCTAGGGAGGAATGTGCCTCCAAGCTGTTTCAGTTGCTCAGGAAATCCAGTTACCACTGTTATAAGACTAAGGTCCTGTTCTCTACTGTCCTCAGCTCCTCCTTCTGGCTGCCCACTCCTTCTTACGGGGCTTACTCCATCCTCAAAAGCAAAATCTTGTTGAGTTCTTCTCTTCAGATCTGTCTGGATTCTCTTTTGGTCACCAGCTAGAAAAAGCTCTCCAGTTTTAGTTCTCATGTAATCAGATAACTCCCACCTGGATAATCTCCTTTTTTTATGGTCAGCTGTGCATAACATAATCACAAGGGTGATAGCAACTCATAATTACAGGTTCCAAACACTAGGGTATGAACCCTGAGGAGACAGTTTTTAACATTTTGCCCATCACAGAGAACATTAAATATCTTTAAAAAGCCTTTATTACAAAAATTAAAATGTTAAAAATAAAACAGGCAGATTTCTAGTCAATATTGTTTTATTGATAAATATCCAAAAATAATTAAAATTACTATTTTCATAACATATTATTATGTTTTTATAATGGTTCATCAGATTCTTCTTGAGTCTATGTATCATTCATCTAGGATAAACAAAAAAATGGTAAGACAGTGTAGAACATTTGCGAAATATTTAATACATTTTCAGTCATCAAAAATTATCTTGCCTAAAGTTGAAAGGCCATGATTTTACTGCATATGTAGAGAAATTAGTTGAAATTACCACCTGTGCCTTAGTTCATTAAATTTATCACTAAATGGTATACTTCTACTGTCTACAACACAATAGAAAACTGCAAATCAATAAGCTCAGATTGCAAATGCACGGTCTGCTCATCTAATTTGGACTGAATTTTTCCTAATATGTGTGTGCATGTTTTATAATTCCTATAATTGTATTTTTATTATATTTGATAGATTACTGTGATTCAACATAAATATTTTAATGTACATTAAAGCTAGTTCCTGAGTTAAGCAACTTTTTAGTCCTAAAATAAGGCATCCAGAAAAGAAATGTTTCTGCAGGAGTATCCATCCATGATAGAGTCTAAATTCTCTTGGAATCATTCATTTTGATAATTTTTAGAACTTTATTTGGTGGTGGAAATGTGGGTTCTAATCTATGTATTCAACGATAAAACAAATATTATTTTGTATTGTATCTTCCTTTTATAGTGACCATTCAATAATATTATTATACTAAATATTCAAGATAAAATGTTTAACAGCAATGAATTGTTTCTGCCCTCACAGAATTAATAACAAGTAATAATTACTTTGGCAGTCTTTTGTATGGAACATATTTTGAAGGGTGTGGACATAGCCTAGAATGTTTAAAGTTAAATATTTCACCACATTATTTAATCATATCTCTTCAGCCTGAGAAATAAGCTGGAATATGAAGAAAGGAAACATCTAATTGATACAACAGAATAGTTTATTGGCATGCTTAAATTCACTGAATCCTCTGGTGTGAATTTTAAAAATTGAGACATCAATGATTTATTCTTTTAAAAAGTATTTTGTGTTGGTTTTGGGTGTACAGCTTAGTGGTTAGATAATCATATACTTTACACAGGGGTTCCTTTGATATTTCCAGTACCTCCTCTGGCACCTTACATAGTTATTGTGATATTACTGACTATAATTTCTAGCTTTACTTACTAATGATTTATTCTTAATTTTCTGATCTTTTCTCCCCTTTGCTTTGATATACAAATGAAAGCATGGTCCAAAAAGCAAAAAATGACTATTCCTTGAAAGAATTTCAACTCAGAAAGATTTGAATTTAGTGTTGTCTTTTGTATAACATCACAGAACACCAAAATACTAAAATAATTATTTTATTTTTAGTCTCTACTCCTTTAAATGAATTGTATTCTAAGGTCATAAATAATACAGAAGGTGGTCAAGGTTAATAAATTGTATATATGTATATATACACACACACACACACTAACAAAAGGGATGAAATTAGCTACTTTAGAGACATTAATTCTGTACTTAATCTTTACCATTACATATCACAACTCTCTACCCAGAGAAAAAGTAATATAGTCAGGCAAGAAGAAAGGATGTTTGAAAATGGTATCAGAAATAAAGAAAGGTAAAATTACACAAATTAATATTTTAAATTATTTTATTACCATGTCACACTACAGAAGACAAAGTCCAAGAGGCAAAAGGATTTCAATTAAATGGTCATTTCACATGCTTATTAATATATTATTGGCTAAATATGGGCCAAACAGTTAAAATAATTGAAAATTAGTGGAAGATAATTTTGTAAAGTAGGTGAAATCCAGGTAAATTTAAAAACAGAAGAATCCAGGGCACTCAAAACATCTTGTTATAGCACCCGTTTCTAACCAAAAGCATTCCAGGGTTATATGAAACAGTTTTACAAGTTTCTCCTAGTTATGAAAGGATCAATGAGTATGACTAGAATATTATCTGCATAATGAGGCAACACTTAAAGATATTATTTCTACCATCTTCAAAAACTTCTGGTACCACTCCATCACTTCTCCCCAGATAAAAATGGTCAAACATAAATGCAATGTCAAATTTAAAAAAAAGGGAACCACTTAAGTGTTATACTGTACCTGCCAAAAGTGATTATTAAAGACTCATTCCTATAAACCATCTCTGATTATAGTATTCACTTGGAAAGAACCTCTATCAAATTCGGCTCTAGAGGGTAATTATAAACCACTCCTTTATCAGCAAAGCTAGTATGGACTGGAGTGCCTTTTATACACAAATTAATCCAAACTTAATTGGACACTTTTAATAATAAAACTTTGGTGCTTGTCAGCATCAGTATTCAGTATTTTAGCAATTCAAAATCATAATAAAAGGGGTTAACTTTTTTTTTTTTAAAAACACTTTATTTTAATTTGACCGGAGGTTAGGATGGCCAGATTTTAATGACAATGAACTCAATTTAGGTATTTGAAGGATTTTCATTAAGAATAATTTCCTCAAAATAGCTACATATTAGATTATATTTAGCATTTCCTTTTCTTAGTAATATAGCGCTAAACTTTTCTATCTTGTCAGCACATTTCAGAGAAAATATATTTAATACAAAATGGAAGATCTTGATTTTACTCATGCATTCATTTGTGGAAGGCTAAATTACATGTAGTAAATTGGCACAATGAAATCACCCAGTAATTTGGAATTTATGATCACTTGGGTGTATTTGGTCAAATTTTGTCTTTCCTCTCTATTTAAAAAAGAAAGCTTTCTATTTTCAGCAAAATCAAGTGTACATTAGTAGAGGGTTTTTCATATTTAAGAGTGAATCCAATGACTTTACTAATGTAGAAGTAGCATTTACAGAAACACTGCTTGAACTAATGAAAAAGAATTCCCAGCTCAAAAAGTGAATTCATTTTTTAAAAGTAGATATTGGCCTTAATAATCTCATATTAAGTTAAATAAGTCAGATGGAAAAGGACGAGAATGATGATTTCACTCATATGTGGGATATAAAACAGAAAATAACAAACAAACAAACTCATAGACACAGACAACAGTTGGTAGTTACCAGAGGGTAAGAGGGATGGGGAAAGGACAAAGAATAACAGGGGTCAAATAAATAGTGGCAGAAGGAGAGTAGACTTTAGGTGATAAGCCCACAATGCAATATACAGATGAAGTTATATAATTGTACACTTGAAACTTATGTAATCTTATTAACTAATATCACTCCAGTAAATTTAACAAAAGATAAAGGCAGATATTGACATATAATCAGCATTTGATGGATAAGTAAGAACAGAATAACATTACTTTTTTACAGAAAAAGGAAATGGTATTTCAGGGTGGTGAGATAGCATTGACTAGGATTTAGATGGAAGAAGTCTCATATGAAAATCTGTTGGCAACAGTGAGAGTGGCATCAGGTGTTAGACCAGACCTTGGAGCTTAGGAGAGAGAAAGGTAAAGATAACACACCTGTGGGGGAGGGAAAAGTGTGGGTGTGCACCCAGGAGGGAGAGCTTGTTGGGTCCTTTGTCTGAAGAGCTCTTAAGGGAGGTTTTTGGGACGGTCCCATTGGAGGTTGTTAATAGGATATTTATCAACTCTCCAGATGTGTCCTTTAAGGTAGCAGCCTGCACTGATGGGTCACTGCAAGGGCAGGGGTCATTAGCCAATGCAGCTGGTCCTGGAGCAGCCATGGTGTCACTTGTGTGGTTTTGCTGCTTTTCTGAACCTGGAGCTGAAACACAACTGAGACCCAGATGTATTTGATGTGTGTCAGAACTTCGTTGTTCTGGGGGCTTAATGCTTTAGGGGTTATTCTCCAGTCCCATTATTTGTTCCCCCTCTAAGTGGGTTCAACCCATATGATTGGCAACATGCCAGGGGAGGAAATGTCAGAAGAATGTTCAAACTGCATGACTGGTGATATGAAAGACTAGGGAGCCTAAATGGCATGATCAACAATATGCTATGGGAGGAAAGTTTACCCTGGAGGAGAGGTCCTGGATCATATGGTTTTTCCCATTGGCTTTCCACCCTGGTGACCTTCTGTATCTGTCTTATTGTCCTTGCTCATTCATATCTGTCTAATTGCCTACCACAAATCCTTTTCTGACTATCGTACTTCCTAAGAGCATTTAGGCAACCGCTCCCAAATAATGAGTTTGAACTTTTGATGAACTATTTTCCATATTTGGTGTAAAAGCAACAGCACACATGGCATGTTCTTGGGAGGATAAATTTCCCAGCTGAGCTGGAGGAGAGTTTTCATGTAAGGAATATATATATATATATATATATACTGTAATATGCCAAGTTGTGGAAAATTATGAAAGGCAGGTTTAAGCTTTTCTATTGTTATCTTGCAGAACTTCAATTTTTAACCTTTCTTTCCCCTTGTAAGTGTATCTGATAGATGGCATTCAGATGAAAACACATTCCTAGGAGTGTACCCAGAGATATGTTCAAATCCCAGAGTTGGAGCTCTAACTCCACCCCATTTACTTGTACATAAAAGAGTATTTCTGAATGAGTGACAATGTTATCTATCTAATAGGGATAATTGTGACTGTAGTGATATGTATAATTTCAATTATTTATAAATGGTACTTTCTGTTAAAAGAGAACCATAGACCCCAAATGGCATCAGTTGTGCTAAAGCACAGGATACCAAACTTAATTTCTGTTTCCACCTCTCCAAGGAATATAATCTTAATCAACCAGTCTGGAATTTTCTGGTCAATACCAAGGAGGCAGTCTGGCATGTGAACCATCTCCATCTTCAATAGAAAGAAGAGGTAATCTGTATGACAAAAACCATTGCTATTCCCTTTCTCCCAAAAGATGTCCTAGTCTCAAAATAATGTATTATTTTCTCTTTTTTTAGATTATTTATTTACTTATTTTCAGAGAGAGGGGAAGGGGGAAAGAGATGGAGAGAAGCATCAATGTGTGGTTGACTCTCATGCAACCCATATTCGGGACCCGGCCCACACCCCAGGCATGTGCCCTGACTGGGAATCCAACTGGCAACTCCTTGGTTTGCAGGCTGACACTCAATCCACTCAGCCACACCAGCCAGGGCTATTCTTTTCTTTTTTAAATAGCTTCCCTGCCCCACACTTCTTCCTATAAAAACCTTCCAGGATGCCTATGTGCCTGACACTTCAAAAAGGCTAAAACTCAAAACGTCAGAGTTTGGAGTAAGGAAAGGTTATTGATTGAGAAGACAACCAATGAAGAAGATGGGAGCCCTAGTGGCACCTCAAACCCATCATACGAAAGCACATAGTTCAGGCTTCTTTTACGTCAAAGGAAGGGAAAATAGGAAGGGCTATTTTTGTAATACTCAAGCTGTAAGCAGAATTCTGCTAATGATTAGTATGTCTATATTCAAGACTAAACAGAGGCTATTAACCTGAAGGTCATAGGAACAAAGAGGCTTGAAAAATATGGATTTAAAAAGAGACCAAACATTTCACTCTGTTACATGCCCTTCTAGTTGCTAGATAGGATGCTACCTAATTCATGGATTACTCAATAAAGCCAACTTGATATTCAAATTTACTCAGTTGAACTTTCTTCTTTATTGTCTCACGTGAGTAAAGATTTACAGTGGAGCCTCAGTTTTTTAGGTTAACTTGTTCGGGAAAACTGTTTTTGTTTTCAATTTGTTTGAAAATCAAATCTTTGTTTTTTGCCCTAGAGACATTTGACTGATCATATAGGTCTCAGCATGAAAGTGTTATCGGATAGAGAATTGAAATTTTGTAGACACCAATCCATCTTTTCTGTGAACAACTCGGTCGAGAACCAAATTGTTCAAGAACCAAGACATTTGAGAGCCGAGGTTTAACTGTATTTGTGATTCATCTCCCAATTGACCAAAATTTTAAAGGAACTGATGATGTTTTGATGATTTGTGGGGAAAGAGGGGTAATATGCAAAGCACTATGTGTATGTATTTGTTTATTATAGTGTGGAGGCAGCACATCATTTAAGCATAAAATCTAGGATCTCAGACTTGACGTGTTTTGGGACCAACCAGATTAAAATAAAATAGTAAACATGGAAAATATGGGACATCAGTATATGAACTCTAACGGGAAAATCAATAGGTTTTATTTCTATTTTATGTTGCCATTGCAAATAAAGAATGAAGATGCATTGTTTCAGACTTTGTGTGGCAATATTTTAAAGTTTAATATTTGAGTTTAAATTCAGATTGATTTTGGCATCAACCTGTCCAAAGAGATAATACTTTTCAGTTATGATAAAACACATGAAATTGCTATCTGACATTTGATCTACAAAAATTATGATTTTGTGAGGTTCAATCTAATATTATTCTTGTTTTTGTGGCAGAGACAGACCTGATTTTAGGGTAAAGTGTAGGTGTGATCAGGTAAAGTATGAACAACAATGGGATGGCACTCTTCGTGGAAGATAAGTGGAATAAATAAAGTAAATACAGATCTGAAATGTAAAATATTAACTCCCTTAGATACATAAAAGCTTTGAAATTCTCAAGGAAGAAGAATAAAAAAACATGACAAAAGTAAAATTAAGTATCAAACTCTATTTATAACAAGTTAATGCCAATCAAAAGATAAAAAGTGAACATCCAGTCATGTTGATGCTTTCAAGTACCATGTAGATGAAATGTCCAGATAAATAAATACATATTTATTTTCTTGTAGATGTCTAGACACAATCTAAGGTGGCATTTCAAAGAGTAGAAGCTAATGCCATATAATCATACTAAATAAAACTACATTCCCTTTTAATATTTTCTTCTTATTTAAGGAAAAATAATACAAGCAAGGTTAATGTAAGATTTAGAGAATAGATTTATTAAATATTAGGATAAAGAACCTTACCTTATGTTTCAGTGGTAAGCAGTGAGAGCTGCTCTATATATAGACTGGGTAAAGGGAACAAAGTAGTAGCTTACAATCATGTATTTCTTTGCCCATTAATAATAATGTTAACAATTATTAGGTAAATAATAATTGGGATTAGTGTTCTAATATTTTTAATAGAGTTTTAATGTTTAAAAATTCAGAGAGTACCTACCAATTTGGATTTCCTACCTCTCTTGAAAATTTCAAAGATCTAGCCATGCTGACATCACATTTCCAGATGTCTACAGTCAGTCAAAAGTGAGGAATAGCTATTCCCTTAGGTAATGCAAGCACTCTAATTTTTCAAACATCCTTCCCAACTCATTTTACTCCATTATGATCTTGTTTCTTGTAAGCATTTGAGTTTGTGATCCCTGACTTATTGTTTTAGGACCAAACATAGATGACTGAGACAGATTAGGGCAAAGGGATGAATAATAAATCAATGAGAATTATCTTATACCATGTTGTCTCCCTCAGCCCTGTGGAAATGCATGCTTCAGAATGAATGATGATAAAAGCATATTATTAAGATATAATTTGTATTTAAACATGTTAACAGGATTACTTCCATATATAGGAATACTATTTTGATAGAGGGGAAGGGAGGTCTTTTTCTAGACCTTTTCAAATAAAATGTATAGATACCTATGTTATCATATTTGTGTAATAATGATTCCTTTATAGAAAACCTTGAAGCAATTTTCAACAAGGAAGTAAGTCACTACTGCTGGGGATTAAAAAAAAACACAAAGAAAATGCTTTGCGATTCATTTATCTGTATAAGCACCAGGTACCTTGTGTGGGTAGAGCAAAAACACTTTCTGTCAATAGAGACTTATGGAAGGAAATATACAATAAATATTTTTTGTTTTAACACTTGTCAATTAAACTGTTCTATAATATTGAAGGGTTTTGAGTCAAGTTATAATGATTGACTTAGAATGTGAAATATGAAATAAAAGCCTTCACTGTAATTATAATGGGGTACAGAACAGGGGTTCTCCCCAAATAGGAGAAAATCTCCGAACCTTTGGCTGGGGTAAGGGACAGTGAATGATTAGATGTTTAGACACTCCATCACCATAGAAAGTTAATAGCTGTGCCACCACCCTGGGCAAAGGTGTATGTGACTTTAAGAGCATCTAGTGACTCATGATATAGCCAGGGGAGGCAATGCCCCTTTGTCATGGGGAACACTTGCCCTGACTAAAGATGGCAGTGAAAAGAAGGTAAAATATATGGGGGAACTGGCAAAAGTGGTACCTCATAGGAGAGGCCATATATGAGGTCACATAGGAAGTTCCATGCTGAGCATTTAAAATAAGGGTGGGCTGAGAGAGAACGGGGAAGAAGCCATGTGGGCTGAGATAGAAGCAAGCTGCTATGTGGTCTGAAAGTGTGTAGGATGGGGTTCCCAGTCCACCATGAGATTTGGTATGTAAGGAGATGCCACATGGTGTGGAGTATGAGATGTCACATGGTTTAGAGTAAGGGCTGGAGTAAGAAAGAGGAGCTCCACTGGGAAGCTGGCCTGGAGAAGACGGCAGCAGAGCTGATGGAGCTGCGCAGTGACCTGCTTAACCACACACAGATTCATGGGAGATGTTTGGAGCTGAACTCTGGCTTGGGAATGCTAATCTTCAGACTTCTGCTTTTCTGAATAACCATACCTCTGACTGGGATATTCTGAAACTGACCTGGTTTGGCAAAGGGATGCAGGGCTATGTGTTTTAGGGTGTTTTAAAGGCAATGGTACTTAACGGCAGAAATCCACCAGTACTCTAAATCTGTATAATCTTTAAATAAACAACCCATTTCCTTTTTCACCAAACTCTTGCATTGGGAGTCATGCTTCTTGGCAGTGGGCAATCAAACCCCACAGCTGTTCTGGAACAGCACTGGTGGGATTCTGTAAAATAATAGAGAGTGGAGACAACAAAAGGACTTTTCTTATGTTAACTGACTTTCAGCTTCTGGATTGAAGAACATAGGGAGATTTGGGCTTTAAAATAGAGTTCAAGAAAATACTTATGAATTTGAGATAACAGAAGTCGTGAGGGTGGGTGAAAGATAGTTGAGAGATCTTCATAAATTGTGACTCAACAAAATGAGAATTAATGAAGGAAATGGACAGTAGGTAGTAGGAGATCCTGTGAAAGAGCAAGATAGATTAATTTTAGAAATAGAGGCATTAGATATTCAATTTAAAGTGTTTTTTTCCTGTTTCATATTTGCTTTTGTTAGTCTTACATTTTCAGTAAGGTTTATTAAAAACCTAGTGTGAACTTTGTTTTGTTGAATAGAGGCATTTGGGCCAGCAAGTTTAGCAGTTTGGGAAACAATTATAAGATGATCATAGATGAATGACATAGAAGTCCAGAGAAAATATTCAAAATGAGAATTTAAATCAACCACAAGGAGAATATAAGCATACCCTGGGAACATGAAGTGATTCTTAAAGAAAAAATTAGACTTTTTGTAGTCACCCAAGGTAAAATATTTCATTATCATTATTTGGAAATTAAAAGAGAAGACCACCTCATGAAGGCTGCTGAACTGGGGGATATACAGTGTCATTGTTTCAATATATTTCAATGAATATTTTCCATGATAGAGGTCAAATATTATTTCTTATTCATTTTTGTATCCCCAAACATATATATGGCATGCACTGAAGCCCTCAATAAATGTTTCTTAAATGGATATATGATGTGCACATCTGGAGGTGGGATGTGTTTAACTGGAAGAAGCCCTGATTGAAATAAATTAATTTGCTAAACATCAGTTCCTTTTCCAACAATGCAACCACAGATGAATCCTCCAAAGGAAATTTTGAATCATTGGTTCTAATGTCCCAGAAGAGCTAAGATCTACTCTGCTTGGAGGTTTGCACAGAAGAGAGTCATAAAAAAGAGATAAACTCTTGGGCACAAGGTGAAAAATTTCTGTGGCAGTGCTGGGTTTCTAGTTCCTTGAATTTGCTGTTCTCCATTATGAATAAAGTATGTAAAAATAAAGGTATATTTTCTATCATGTTATAAAATGATTATATTACCTTTGTATAATCTCATCCTTTTTCTTGTTTAATTTTTGTATATTTATTTCCTGAAAGATTTTTTTTTATTGTTCAGTTATAATTGGCCTGCCTTTTCCCCCATTACTCTCCCCTGCCTTGTCCCTGCCCACCATTCCCACAGTCAATCCCCCCCATTGTCCATGCCCATGAGTCCTCTATTCATGTTCCTTGACTAGCCCCTTTCCCCTCTCTCCCACAATCCCCTCCCCCTTCCCCTCTTGTCACTGTCAGTTCTTTATTTCCATGTCTCTGGCTCTATTTGGCTCATTTTGTTTGTTTGGTTGATTAGGTTATACTTATAAGTGAGATCCTATGGTACTTGTATTCCACTGCCTAGCTTATTTCAGTTAGCATAATGCTCTCCAGTTCTATCCATGCTGTCCCAAAGGTTAGGAGTTCCTTCTTTCTTTCTGCTGCATAGTACTCTACTGTATAAATGCACCATGGTTTTTTGATCCACTCGTTTTCTGATGGGCACTTGAGACTGTTTCCAGCACTTGGCTATTGTAAATAACGCTGCCATGAACATTAGGGTGGATAGGTTCTTTTGAATTAGTGTTTCAAGATTCTTAGGGTGTAATTCCAGCAGTGGAATTGCCAGGTCAAAACGCAGTTCTATCTTTAGTTTTTTGAGGAAATCCCATACTCTTTTCCACAGTGGCTATACCAGTCTGCATTCCCACCAACAGTATACTAGGGTTCCCTTTTCTCCACATCCTTGCCAGCACTTGTTGTGTATTGATTTGTTTATGATGATCACTCTAACTGGTGTGAAGTGGTATCTCGTGGTTTTAATTTGCATCTCTCTGATGGCTAATGATGCTGAGCATCCTTTCGTTTGTCTCTGGTTCCTCTGTATGTTCTCCTTGAAGAAGTGTCTATTCAGGTCCTTTGCACATTTTTAAATTGGATGGTTTGTGTTCCTGGTGTGGATTCATGTCAGTTCTTTATATATTTTAGAGATCAAACTGTTGTCTGAAGCTAGTGATCTTGGTTTTAAAAGCATTTTTCATTTGTTAGGAAGATTATTCATTACTTCCTGAAAGTTTTTCACTTTCAGTTAATGTTAAGTCAAGAATTAAACCAATTCTTGACTGGGGCTGGAGAGAGAGGAATTTTTGAGATAGATATGATTCCACAATGGCTTTTGCCTTAATCCTGTTAGTTTGGTAAAACGTTATACTAACCTCCTTGGCTCAAAGTTCAGAACAGGCCCACCTAGCTGCATATTGCTCTATTTTGTCTGGTATTTGTTTTTCTATTATCTGTCTGAGTGACTTTTCTCAGCCTGGCAGACAAGGTGCTCTAGACACAGTATCATTTAAACAGGCACCAATGTTAGTCATCTTATTGCTCTTTCTCAATGTTGTGTCAAGGTGAAAGGGCTAGGAGATTAGGTGGGGAAGTAATAGTTTGCTACAGATACTGTGTATAAACAGTTGTCCTACTTAAACAGAATTTAAAAACAATCAAACGCTGTAAAATTCAGTCTGATTTTATTATCACCATATGCCAATATTTCAAACATTGTCAGTGGTAAAATACTCTTGCCATGGTTGACTGTTCCTATGGCCCCTCCCACCTTGGTACATTACTGCTTCCTACCCCCTTATTTTTCTTCCCTTCTAATTAAATTATTGAGATAAAACTCAATTACTCTGTATCTTACTATCTATGTGAACTTGGGAAACTCATTTAAAAACTTTGTGGGTATATTAATAGCATCTACTTTATAGAAATGTGAAAAATTAATGAGTTGATTTTTTTTAAAGTGCTTATAAACAATGCCAGGCACATAATAAGCTCTTTATGTGTCAGTTTTTTATAAAAATATTATTATTATTATTTCTTCTTTTGGTACTTGATAGTTAATTTAGAAAACAGGTATAATAGCAGTAAGGCTTTATTAATTTGCATTTTGGTTACCAGAATATTTGTTATATATGCACTGTTTCTGAACATAATCAAACAACAGAAGCTTAAAGTAGTCGAAAGTGATCCTTCTTATATATTTTTCTAGACTCTGTATAAAAATCAACAATCAATGCAAAAGACTGATTTGGCAGAGAATCATGAGTTGTGAGTGGGACAATGTTATTTGAGTATTTATTGAATATCTACAATATGTCCATTACTGTGAGTGATACCAAAGTATGAAATATCTTCTTTTCCTTTACAGTCTACTTGGTGAGGATCAGTCATCCAAGACCAGTATATACACAAAGTGACTCCTCTATTTACAATGGAAGACATTATTAATTGATCACAACACTATTTCTCAATATTAATGGCTTAATAATACTTCTGAATGTAAGACCTCAAGGAGCCATCACCTATCTATGGAAGCTGGTAGTTATGATGAAATTCATTCACTTTTAGGGGTCAAGATGGTACCCAATTGTTCAATGAAAAAATCTGTGCAGCAGGGTATTATAATAAAGGGATGGATGGGTGAGACGTTTGAGAAGGAGTGACCTTTCCCTGTACTTAAGGAGAAATAAAATGACATTTAAAATGGCCCAAGTGGTACAATAAGGTTGAACAAATATTTTAATATAATTGTAGGGTTACTTATTTCAAATAAAATATTCATTTTTCAAAGTTTGGAACGTTTCATAAAAACAAAACATCCCAATGAAGTCAACCAATGTATCTTCTCAGGTTATTAGGGCTGATGTCATTCTAAAATTAGTGGCCTATAAATTAAATTAATCAGCTGTATTTATATCCATTTGTTTAAAAGACCTATTTGGATTGACAGTCTAAATATCAAGTAGGATGAGACTTTAAAGTTGATTTATTTCTTTTTACTTATAAAATATAAATTATAGTTTATTTCCTTATTATATGAGATACATAGAGTTTCTGAATAGATAAAGCATAATAAAAGAGTTTTTATACATATATTTATATATAATTACTTATTATCCCTGGTTGTTTCATTTTAAAAATGCCAATTCATATGGTCATGTTCCAAAACAAACAAAAATATTTTTTATAAAAGCTAAACATGATATATTTGAAAAATAAAGTTTTTCCACCTGAGCTGTAGGGAATTTACTTTCAAATTAAATGTATAAGGAGTCGAGTCCTCAAGCTAAATAAGTTCAATTGTATATGTAGGGGTTAAAACTATAATAATTTTTATCTCACCTTTCAAGCTCTTCTAGCTGGGCAGATAATCAAAGTAACAGAAGAAAATAAAATTTTAATACATGAGCACAGGGAATTCACATAAAGATGAAAATTCCAAAGACAGCAACATAAAATTGAATATATATGTCATTTTGAACAAAAGCTGATAGTCAGTGAAGGGATTTTAAAGGTAATAGTACATTTACAGGTGGTTGAGGAAGAGAAGAACACGCACAGAAGCTAAATTTTTGCTAGGTAACCCAGAAACAATGAAATACAGTGTGGGGATCTAGTAAACATGCTCCTGCTGGACACTCTCCCACTCATCATACTGAATTCAAATTAAGATCCTTTGGCAAATAACTTAAGATTTTCTTCCAGAACCATTTTTTTTTAATCTGAATCTCTTAGGCATGAAAGGAGGGAGGGTCAAATGTTCTTCCTGTGTCTTTCATTTCTTAATAACCAACTTAAAATCATTAACCCGAAAGGTAGCCTTAGGGTGGCAAAATTTTGGTCCTCTTCAGCATATTTCATTTTAAAATGTCATTAATTGGTTTTTAAAATTGCAGAAATATCATGGTGTATGGTCTCACAATTCACTTTTCAGTTCTTTCTCTTGAGTTGGTAATTCTTAACTCAATATTCTCGGTTCCATTCTATTGGTATTATTTGTCTGTTTTTAGGTCAGTCCCATACTTTTTGGGTTGCTATAGCTTTATATTATAGCTTTAACTCAGAAAATGTGATGCTTGTAGCTTTCTTCTTCTTTCTCAGCTTTCTTTGGCTATAGGGGTCTTTTGTGGTTCTAAAATTTAGTGTCTTTTTCTAGTTCTATATATTAAAAAAACATTGGAAACTTGATAGGGGTTGCCTTGATTCTATAGATGATTTTGGGTAGAGTGGATTATTTTAACAATATTAATTATTTAAATCCTTAAGCATAGGATGTTTTTCCAATTATTTGTATTTTTTTCAATTTTTTTCATTAATGTCTCTGGTTTGCAGTATAGAGATCTTTCATCACCTTGGTCAAATGTAATCCTAAATATTATATTGTTTTTGGTGATGCTCTTGTAAATAGGATTATTTTGTTTATTTCTTTTTTACTGGATATTTTATTAGATCTAACGATTTTTTGGTGACATGTTTTGGATTTTGTCTATATAAAATCATGCCATCTGAAAATAGAGACAATTGAACTTATTTTTTTCCAATTCTGATACCTTTTACTTGTTTTCCTGGGCTAATTTCTCTGACTAGGACTTCTAGTATTGTGTTAAATAGGGGTGATGACAGTGGGCATACTTGTATGGTTCCTGATTTAGAGGCAAAGCTATTGATATTTCACCATTGAATATGATGTTAGTGTGAGAAGAATTTGTTTTAATTATTTTTTTAAAGATTTAGTAGAATTTACTTTGAAGCCATTTGGCCTTGTGCTTTTGTGTGTGTGTTGGTACATTTTAAATTAAATCATTTTTTGTTAATTTTATTCACATTTTGAAAGAGTAACCTTTTGGTTTTATAAACTTTTGTTTTTCTACTCTTTCATTCATTTCTACTCTTATTTTTATTATTTTCCTTTTCTTTCTTGCTGTTCTTTAAGATTGCCCTTATTTTTATATTTTACTAAGACAAAAATGAGGTTATTGATTTGAGATCATTCTTCTTTTGTAATATTTACAGGAATAATTTACTTCCAAGCATTATTTTAGCTGGATACCATAAGTATTGATATGTTGTGTTTTGGGAGTCATTCTTCTCAAAATACTTTATTTCTCTTGTGATTTCCTCTTTTATCTATATATTTCTTTGATGTGTGTGTGTGTGTTTGTGTATGTGTGCCCTGTTTAATATTCATAAATTTTTCAAATTTTCTTCTTTTGTGGATTTGTAAACTCACTGTGACCAAAGAATAAATATACTTTGATTTTGGTGTTTTTATTTTTATTGATATTTGTTTTATGGCTTATCCTGGGGAAAGTTCACAGTGTACTTGAAAAGAATGTGTTTTCTATTATTGTTGGTCTGAGACCTCTATAGATGTTTGTTTTCTAGTTGTTTTATAATGTTGTCAGGACTTTTATTTACTTGTTGATCTTCCTAGTCCTTGTATCCATTATCAAAAGTGGGGTACTTCAGTATTCAACTCTTAATTTTAAAATGTCTACTCTCCTTTCATTTATGCCAATTTTTACTTCATATATTTTGTGATTCTATTGTTAGAATCATATATATGTTTATGTTTGTCAAAACTTCTTGATGAATTGCCATTATGTCCTTATAAAATGTTATTTTTCTACAGTAAAACATTTTGCCCTAAAACATTTTGTCTGATATTATTAAAATAATCACTTCCACCCTATTTTGATTACTATTGGCATAGTATATATCTTTTATCCATTTAGTTTCATCTTAGTTGGTAATATGTATGTTTTGAGTGAAGTGCTTAATCCATTTGTATTTAATATAATAACAGATGAGGTAGGATTTACAACTTCCTTTTTGCCATTTGTTTTCTTTATGTCTCATATATTTTTGTTACTATATTCTTCTATTAATGCCTTCTTTGTGTTAAATGCTGTTATACCATTTTAATTCCATTGTCTTTATTTTCATTTTATTTTGCTTAAAATCTTTGACAAACCATTTGATTTAGTGTTTCCAGAGAGACTTTCACACAGATCAAACAATTTCCTGAGAATGAAACTTTATGACTAGCCCCATACCTGTTCTTCCTCCTCCAGTAGCTGCTAGGCTGTTGGTCTTCACTATGATTTTTGGAGTTATTACATGACTACAGAGGATCTAGGGGAGAGAGTGCTGGAGAGAGGGCAAGTTAAATGCTACAAATCTCACTGATCTTATGAAAATTTTGCCATTCTTCTTAAATAACTGTTTTCTGGATTTCTGTAAACTACTAGTTAATATCCAGAGTTCTGTAAAAATTGATTTGACAATTTTTGTTGTATTCTCATTGCTTTTATGGAGCAGTGGATTTTCAGAGGTTCTTACTTTTCTTTTTTTTTCCAAAAAGTGCTTCTCCTCTCATCCTCGCTAAACTTTTGTCTCTACTACTCATCAAGACTACACCTGTAGTCTGTTTCTTAGTCAATAGTTAGAATTATTCTTTTAAAAAGTGTGTTACCGCATAGGACTTTTCTACTCAAACTTTTCATTGTCTTCCCACCTCATTCAAAGCAATGCCTGAAGACCTCACTTAAACCTACATGACACTGATATTTCTGTCTCTTCATTTCTAATTTCCAGTTTCACTAATGGACTCCTCACTTGTTAAACTGTAGTCACACTGGCATATTCTGTTACTTGAATATTTCAGACACACAGCTGCTTCAGGTTTTTTTAATCACTTTCCTTTCTTTGGAATAGTCTTCTCTTAAGAAACCACAAAGTTTATTTTCCTACATTCTAAATGTCTCTTCTTAAATACTACCTTTTAGGGAGGATTCCCTGGATTATACTTTTGTTGTCTCCTTAATCTCTCTAGCATGAGTGTACTGTGAGAATGAGAATACTGTTTTGCAAACTTCTATACCTTCATTTTTTAAAACAGTTTCTAACATATAGGGGGACATTGCTAAATACATGTAAAATATCTAAATAAAAGAATCTGTAAAATAACCGAAGAAAATTCATATTATTTGTCATGTGTTGCTGAATATTTACAAATGGTATAGAGGAGTCTTTTAAAAAATTATTGTATTTTTATATTACCTTTTATTCCCCTTTTACTCCCCTACCCGCCCCAGCAATCCACACTGTTGTCCATGTCCATGAGTCCTTTTGTCCTTTTTGCTCAATCTCTCCAACCCCTAACTAGAAAGGTCTTAAGATGAAGCAATTTCTTGTAGCTTGGAAGAGATAATACTTGATAGGAAAAAATTGGGGAATAAGAAAACTAATTTTCATTATAGAATATAGAATGAACAAAGAATAGAGGCACCAGTAAGAATTGCATTTTTAATGACTAAAAGTTTAGCCTTACTGGAAAATAATAGTCATTTAGATTAAACCAAGTGTTGGAGAAAACCCGTCAGTGCTTCACTTTACCTTCATTTTGTCATCAATATGACGATACAAATCTGTGACTGATTTCACTTCTAAATCTAGAGAGAAAAAAATTTGTAAGAATGACCCTACTTTTTGTTATTTTAATTAGGCAATTACTTCCCAGGTTATTTTGGCTAGATAAAGTGTATAATGAAAGTCCTTAAGTTTTTTTGCACCAACTAACATATCTAGACATAGATTACTGAGGAGGCATTCATTAGGAACATCCTCACAGGCTCTCATCAGAACATACTTAGGTTAGTTTACAGATTCTTCTTCTAAAAAGTGCAGAAGTATATAATAAAGACATAAGTATTTGCTTGTTTTTCTTTAAATATCCAGCCAAATTATCCTTTATTTTTTAAAATTTATTTTATCGATTATGCTATTACAGTTGTCCCAAATTTTTCTCCCCTTTATTCCCCTCCACCCTTGCCCCTCCTTCCCATGAGCACTCTCCCACTTTGTGCATGTCTATGGGTCATACATATAAGTTCTTTGGCTTCTTCCTTTCCTATACTATTCTTAACCACCCCCTGTCTATTCTGTACCTACCATTTATGTTACTTATTCCCTGTATCTTTTCCCCCATTCTCTCTCCTCCTCCTCCCCACTGATAACCCTCCATGTTATCTCCATTTCTGTGATTCTGTTCCTGTTCTAGCAGTTTGATTAGTTTGTTTTTGTTTTTGCTTGTTTAGATTCAGTTGTTGATAGTTGCGAGCTTGTTGTCATTTTACTGTTCATAGTTCTGATCTTCTATTTCTTAGATTATTCCCTTTAATATTTCATTTAATCAGGGTTTGGTGATGATGAACTCCTTTAACTTGACCTTATCTGGAAAGCACTTTATCTGCCCTTCCATTTTAAATGATAGCTTTGCCTCATAGAGTATTCTTGGATGTAGGTCCTTGTCTTTCATGACTTTGAATATTTTTTTCCAGCCCCTTCTTACCTGGAAGGTTTCTTTTGAGAACTGAGCTGATAGTCTTATGGGAACTCCTTCATAGGTAACTGTCTTCTTTTCTCTTGCTGCTTTTAAGATTCTCTCCTTATCTTTAATCTTAGGTAATGTAATGATGATGTGCCTTGGTTTGTGCTTCCTTGGGTCCAACTCCTTTGGGACTCTGAGCTTCCTGGACTTCCTGGGAGTCTATGTCCTTTGCCAGATTGGGGGAGTTCTCTTTCATTATTTTTTCAAATATGTTTTCAATGCCTTGCTCTTCCTTGTCTCCTTCTGGCACCCCTATGATTTGGATGTTGGAACATTTAAAGTTGGCCCAGAGGTTCCTCAGCCTCTCTTCATTTTTTTTGAATTCTTTTTTTTTCATTCTGTTCTGGTGGAATGTTTATTTCTTCTTTCTGCTCCAAATCATTTATTTGATTCCCAGTTTCTGTTCTCTGTATATTTTTCTTTATTTCACTTTTCATAGCCTTCACTTTTTCCTCCCTTTTGTAACCATACTCCACCAATTCTATGAACAGCCTAATTATCAGTGTTTTGAACTCTGCATCTGTTAGGTTGACAATCTCTTCATGGCTTAGTTCTATTTTTGGAGCTTTGATCTGTTCTTTCATTCGGGTCATTTTTTTTGTCCCAGCATGCCCATTATGTTGTGAGGGATGGAGCCTTAGGTATTCACCAGGGTGGGGCAACCTATGTCATTGCCTTGTGGTGCTATATGTGGGGGAGGGGTCTAAGGGGGAACAATGATGCTTGCTTGGCTCTTGGTCCATTTTAATTCACTTCCCCTGCTACCCAGAAGCAAATTGGGACCTTGTGGTGCTGATTCCCAGGTGTGTGGGTTTGTGTACATTCTAGAACCCTGTTGGGTCTCCCCTATGAACTCTCCTGTGAGACTGACAGTTTCTTCCACTGTTGCAGTCCCCAAAGGTCTTATCAGTAGAGGTTTTGAGGCTTTCCTTTCCTGCACTGGAACCCTGGGTTGCACTGTCTCTCTCCATCTCCAGTTGTTCCCCCTGGTTTATCCACATGCAAACATTGGAATCCCTGGTCCACTAGCCACTGATTTGCCAACCTTGGTCCACCAGTGACAGCCTTGTCATGCATCTTCTCTGCCCCGGGTGCCTGTCTCTGCCTCTCCTGCCAGTCTAGATGAATGTTTCTTCTTTAACTCCTTGGTTGTTGGACTTCTATACAGTTCAATTTTCTGTCAGTCTGCTTATTTTTTTTTAAATTTGTTATTGTCCTTATTTTGGTTGTGCAAGGAGACAAAGTACATCTACTTACACCTCCATCTTGGTCAGAAGTTAACAAAAGTATTTTTCAACTTACTCTACTATTATGTCACCTTAAAAAATATCTGGCTAATTTCTTTCCAAAGAAACACTGAATTAAACAATTTGTCAGGTTTAAAATATAGAAAAAGATAGTCATATGTGTGGATGTGTGTTACAGAATTAGTGAAGAAAAGCACAACTTACTTTTTTTTTGTTTTTCCTCTATTAATATCCCAGTTCCTAATAAAATATATGAATGTCAAGAATGGATATTGAATAAATAAATGAGTTACAAAATAATGAAAGCAGACTGAATCACAAAACTTCCATATGGAACACAGGGTTGGCTGACATAATCATTAAATTCTTTGTCTAATATTTATTTCCTAACTTATTACCCTCTGGTGAAGATATGCATTTCTAGTCTACAAAGTCTGTTACTTTCCTGAATTAGTACTCAAAACCAAAATGGCAAAACTTCTTGCCTTTAGAAAATTCTTAACATGTTGTAGGCCATAAAATACTTTGAGAATGTAATCAAAATTATTATTTTTTCCCTTAGGTAGAAAGGGAGAACACTGATAAGTACAAAGTTGTATACAATTTCAAGAGTTTCATTAATATTTTAAATCTCACCCTTCTGCCCCAAATTAAGGACCTCTGAATTCAAAAACAATAGTTATTCATATGGAATTCCCTTAATGCATGAGTCTTCATTGTAATGATCTTGTCTCTCTGGACAATGAATTAACTCAGAAAATTATAGGACACATTTCTCCAAAAGAATATGCTTTTTTGAATAGTATTTAAGATATTTAATTTGATATTATAATCATATATCTAATTATTGTGCTACTTGAAACATTCAAAATAGGGAACACAATTACTTAGCCCAGTAATCAAGACTGTTTCTTGACGATCAAATTAAGTGCACGGCAAATGAAAATGTTCGATATTCTCGATGACGGGCTTAGGAAGACAAAGCCAAACAAAAAACTTGAGGTCCTTTACATTTAGTTCTGAGTTCACAGGAACTTCCTCATGTACATAAATAAATCTTAAGAAATGATTTTCATAATAATGTGGGTGGGAGATGAAGTGAGGATTGGATAAAATCTTTTTTCAGGAATCCTAAGAACTCCACATAGGAACAAACTATTTGCTTTGCTTACAGGTAGGGCTTAATTTTAGATCATTAATTTAGATCATTTAGATCTAGACCACCTAGATTTCTCATTTAGTAATGCAGGTAATTACCTGAACAACAACGACAATACAACCATATCTCTATACAATGATAAATGTACATTTATCCATAGATTAATCTATTCAATAATATTTAATACATTTCTATTGTGTAGAAGACAATATTGCCAACCACTGCAGTGAGATGATAAAGTGTATATACACAAAGTACAGCAATGATGTGTTGTGTGTTGTATAAGAGATTAAAACATTTTATAGGAGTTCAGAGAAGGGACAATGGTTTTATGACTGAGAGAACAGTGAACTTTAGGAAGTAGGGGAATGCTCTGGTCCCAGCTATGTTTAATGAAGCTTAAATTGGTTAGTAAATGGTAGCTTGGAGAATGAGGAGCTTGAAGCAGGGAGACTAAGTAGTAGGTTATATAACAAAGGTTTACATGAGAGAAATTTTAACTCTAAATATAGAGTGGTAGTTATGCAGATAGAAACTAGATTACAGGAAGAAAATAATGCATCACGAATGTAGAAGAAGCAGGCCATAACAGTGTTTGGATGTTGAGTAATAATAGGGAAAAATAAAAAACTCACTATATTTGGTTGGAGAGGCCCATAATTAGCCAAAACAAGAAAGACAGAAGAAAAGATAGATATGGGAAACATGATGAATTTGATGAATGCTGAAAATCTTGATTGGTAAGAACTGTTACACACAGACTTCTGTCGAAAAAGTTCACCCCAAGCACCACCAGAGTTCTATTCGCATTAGACTAATGAGAATTTTAACTCATTTTATGTCCCAGAGGAGTTAAACTGTGCAAATTCAGTCTTCAGTGCCCTAGAATACATTTGTTGGTAAGGTGAGTAGTGAGACAAGTAACCCATAGTGACAAAAGGATTATATTTAAAAATATATTTAAAGTACAGAGGAGTAAAAACCCTCTCTTCATATATCTTTTTGACCATCTCATACTGCTGGGGGGTTTTTTGGGGGGGTATATTTTATTTAATTATGCTATTAGAGTTGTCCCATTTTTTTCACAGTTATCCCCTCCACCCTGCACCCAATCCCATCATCCCCATTCCTCTTAGTTCATTTCTATGGGTTTCAAATATAAAAAATGTGGATTGAGAGTATCTATAAGCATATTCCACTGTTTAGGATGTGAGACAAGTATATTATCATTGTTTATTTTATTTACATAAATAATACAGACTGATTCAGGGACAATAAGAAAGTGAAGAAACCCTTAATGTGATAAAAATTTAAAAAGCTGATTGAGAAGTTCCATTACACATCTATGATGACAGTAGTAAGTATCACAGACACAAAGCTACAAAGAAAATATCTAAATGAAAATGAGATATAAACCCATATTGGGTTACTAAGGAAGACCTTATAAAGAAAGACTGGTAAAAAATCATTATTCATGAAATTCAAGATATGTTGGTCCAAAAACTACTGGGTAAATTATACCATTTATAATTCATATGAGAAAAGGGAATGTAAATTTGAATTATTTTCCTATTTGGCTGTCAGATATAACTGACCTTATGATTAAATTTTCTGGTGTTGATTTCCTATTAATAATAAATGTTCCAAACCAGATCTCAACTGGGCTTTCTCGACTTCTTATTTGGGATGTTGTATGATCTTGATTATATACCTGTTCTTATTTAACCTTTAAATTAAGTTTACATTCAAACAAACAATTATTCAATTTTAATTTTAAATTGTTTTGATTTAAATTAACTTTAGTTTGACAGAATTCTGGAAACAAGTTTTTAAACAATCACTTATTTCTATGAAGTTCTGTAACCCCTAAATATTACATATCAGACATTAAATCCTGTGGTTTTTATATCTATAAAAATGTTTCACACATTAATCAAAAAAATGTGATACATTTACTCAATGTAATACTATGCAGAAAAAAGAAAGAAGGAGCTCCAACCATTCGCTGCAACATGGATGGATCTGGAGAGAATTATGCTAAGTGAAATAAGCCAGGTAGTGAAAGACATATATCATATGATCTCACCTGTAATTGGAAACTAATCAACAAACCAAACAAGCAAGTTAAATGTAACTGGAGACATTGAAGTGAAGACCAACCTGACAGTGAACAGAGGAGAGAGGGGAGGGGAAGACCAGGAAAACAGGGAAAGGGTGGTCAAGGAACATATATGGGGAACTCATGGACAAAGTCAAGGAGATTGTGGTCGAGGGTGGGGGGGAATGGACAAAACTGTACTTGAACAAAAATAAAAACAATTTTAATATGTTTTACAGATTAAAGAATAAAACGTTTTAGCTTGAATATAATTTCTGCAAATTGTTTTTTAAATTTATCAGTTGAATCAGAATACACTTGTTCAAATAAACCATTAGTACTTTTTACTGTTATTCTTTTAGAGTTGTCCCAATTTTTCTCCTTTTCTCCTCTCTGTCCATCTCACCCTTCACTCCCGCAGTCAAATCTCACCCTGTTGTCCATGTACATGTTCTTTGACTAGTGCCTTCCCTTTCTTTCCATCATTGTCCACACCTCCTTCCCCTCTTGTCACTGCCAGTCTCCCATGTTTCCATACATGTGATTCTATTTTGTTTGTTATTTTAATTTGCTCATTAGATTTCTCTTATAGGTGAAATCATATGGTATTTGTCTTTCACTTGAGTGGCTCATTTCACTTAGCATAATATTCTCCAGTTCCATTCATTCTGTCACAAAATGGTAGGAGCTCCTTCTTTCTTTCTGCTGTGTAGTACTCCATTGTGTAAATGTATCATATTTTTTTGATCCATTCATTTACTGCTGGACAGTTAGGCTGTTTCCAGCAATTAGCTATTATAAATAGTGCTGCTATGAACCTAGGGGTACATAAGTTGTTTTGAATTGGTGATTCAGGATCCTTAGGGTATATTTCCAGCAGTGGAATTTTGGGGTCAAAAGGCAGTTTCATTTTTAGTTTTTCGAGGAAATTCCATACTGTTTTCCACAGAGGCTCCACCAGGCCGCATTCCCACCAACAGTGCACTAGGGTTCCCTTTTCACCCCATACTCACCAACACTTGTTTGTTGATTTATTAATGATGGCCATTCTGACTGGTGTGAAGTGGTATCACATTGTAGTTTTAATTTTCATCTCTCTGATCGTTAGTGATGCTGAGCATCTTTTCATATGTCTATGAGCCATCTGTAGGTCTTCCTTGGGGTGTGTCTATTCAAGTCCTTTGCCTATTTTTTATATTGGATTATTTATTTTGCTAGTGTTGGTAAGATGAGTTCATTATATATTTTGGAGATCAAGCCCTTGTGCAACATATCATTGGTGAATATGTTCACCCATACAGTCAGTTCCCATTTCATTTTGATGATGGCTTATTTAGCCATGCAGAAACTTGTTCATTTGATGTACTGCCATTTATTTACTTTTTTCCTTCATTCCCCTTGCCCAAGGAGATATATCAACAAAAATATTGCTGTGTGGGATATCAGAAATTTTCCTGCCTATGTTTTCCTCTAGGACTTTTATGGTGTCATAGCTTATATATTTAAACATTTTATCTGTTTTGAGTTTATTCTGGTGTATGGTGTAAGTTGGTGACCTACTTTCATATTATTGCATGTACTATTCCTGTTCTCCCAACACCATTTATTGAAGAAGTTATTTTTACCCCATTTTTTGTTCATGCCCCTTTTGTCAAATAATAATTGACCATAGTGACTTAGGCTTATTTCTGGGTTCTCTATTGTGTTCCATTGTTCTATGAGTCTATTCTTCTGTCAGTACCAGACTGTTTTGACAACAGTGGTCTTGTAGCATAGTTTGATATCAGGTATTGTGATCCTTCCTACTTTGTTCTTCTTTCTCAAGATTGCTAAGGGTATTTGGTGTCTTTTTTCTTTTTGTGGTCCATATAAAATTTTGAAATATTTGTTCTATACCTGTGAAATATGTCATTGGTATTTTAAAAGGAATTGCATTGAATCTATAGATCGCTTTGGTTAGTATGGACATTTTAATGATGTTACATCTTCCAATCCATGAACACGGTATATGCTTCTATTTATTTGTATCTCCATTAATTACTTCCTTCAGTGTTCTATAGTTTTCTGAGTACAGGTCTTTTACCTTCTAGGTTAAATTTACTCCTAGGTATTTTAATTTTTTGTTGATATAGTAAATGGGATTTTTTCCTAGTTTCTCTTTCTATTATTTCATTGTTGGTGTACAAAAATGCCATAGATTCCTGAATATTTACTATTCGTTCTGCTGTTTTGCCAAATTCACTTAGTAGGTTAAGTAGTTTTTTGGTGGATACTCTAGGATTTTCTATGTACACTATCAGGTCATCAGTGAACAATGACAGATTTAATTCCTCCTTTCCCATTTGGATGTCTTTCATTTCTTTTTCTTGTCTGATCCCTGTGGCTGGAACTTCCAGTACTATTCGAATAAGAGTCGTGAAAGCAGACGCTGTTGTCTTCTGCTTGATCTTAAGGTGAAAGCTGTTAGTTTTTGCCCAATGAGTATGATGTTGACTGTAGGTCTTTCATATATGGTCATTATTATGTTAAAGTATGCTCCCTCTATTCCCATTTTGCTGAATGTTTTTATTATAAATGTGTGGTGGATTTTATCAAATACTTTTTCAGCATCTATTGATATGATCATGTGATTTTGTCCTTCATTTTGTTTATGTGGTGTATTATATTTAGTGATTTGTGAATATTGTACCACCTTTGCATCCCTGAGATGAATCCTACTTGATCTTTGTATATGACCTTTTTAATGTATTGCTAGATCCAGATTGCCAATATTTTGCTGAAAATTTTAGCATCTATATTCATCAGAGATATTGGTCTCTAGTTTTCTTTCTTTGTTATGTCTTTACCTGGTTTTGGAATTAGGATATTACTGGCCTTATAAAAATAGTTTGGGAGTCTTCCCTCATTTTGAATTTTTTGGAATAGTTTGAGAAGGTAAGAGTTATTTCCTCCTTAATGTTTGGTAAAACTCACCTGTGAAGCCATTCGGTCCAGGACTTTTGCACGCTGGGAGTTATTAAATTACTGCTTCAGTTTCACCAGTTCTTATCAGTCTATTCAGGCTTCCTGCTCCTTCTTGGCTCAGTTTTGGAAGATTGTATGTTTCTAGAAATTTGTCCATTTCATCCAGGCTGCCTAATTTCTTGCCATATATTTGTTCATAATAATTTCTTACAAACTTTTGCATTTCTGTGGTGTTAGTTGTAATTTCTCCTCTTTCATTTCTGATTTTATTTATTTGGGTCCTCCTATTTTTTTTTGTCTTGGTGAATCTGGTTATATGTTTGTCAATTTTGTTTTATCTTTTCAAAGAACCAGTTCTTGGATTTATTGATCCTTTGAATTGTTCTTTCGGTCTCTAAGTCATTTAATTCGACCCTGATCTTGATTTTTTCCTTCCTTCTACTTGCTCTGGCCTTTCTTTGTTGGTGTTCCTCTAGTTATTGTAGATGTAGGGTTAGGTTTTTTATTTGAAATTTTTGTATCTTCTTTAGATAGACCTATGTATCTAATAACTTCCATTTCAGTACTACCTCCACAGAGTCCCATAGTTTTGGGGCTGTTGTGTATTTATTTTCATTGTTTTCCAGATACTTTTTGATTTCTTCCTTGATCTCATTGTTGACCCATTCATTATTTTATAACTTGTTATTCAGTCTCCATGTATATGAATTTTTTGGGTTTTTTCTTTGAGGTCTGTTTGTTGTTTCACTCCACTGTGATCTGAAAACATGCTTCATATGATTTCAATTTTCTTGAATTTGTTGAGGTTTGTTTTGTGTCCTACTATGTCATCTATCTTTGAAAGTGTTCCATGTGCATCTGAAAAAAAGGTATATTTTTGCTTCTTTGGGGTGAAAGGTTCTGTATATATCAATTAAGTCCACTTGATCTACAGTGTCTTTCAGTGCCACAATATCCTTGTTTATTCTTTGTTTGGAAGGTTTATATATTGATGACAGTGGGGTGGTAAAATCCCGTGGGATGACTGTGTTGTTGCCTCTATCTACCTTGAAGTCCTTGAAGATTTTCTTTATATATTTAGATGTTCCTATGTTGGGTGTATATATGTTTACAATGGTTACATTCTTCTGTTGGACTATTCCCTTAAGTATTATGTAGTAACTTTCTTTGTCTCTTTTTATGGATTTTGTTTTGAAGCCTATTTTGTCTGATATAGGTATTGCTGCCCCAGTTATATTTTCATGTCAGTTTGCTTGGAATTTTTTTCCATCCCTTCACTTTCAACCTGTGCAGATCTGTTTTTCTGAGGTGGGTCTATTGTAGGCAGCATATGTGGGGATCATTTTCTTATCCATTCAGCTGCCCTTTGTCTTTTTATTAGAGCATTTAATCCATTTATGTTCAATGTTATTATTGACTGGTATTTACTTGTGGACATTTTTTTTTCTGTATCTGTGTTCCTCTCTCTCTCTCTCTCCCTCTCTCTCTCTGTTTCTCTCTCTCTTCTCCTTTTTATAGCAGTCCCTTTTAGCATCTCTTGCAGTGCTGGCTTATTGGAGATATGCTCTTTTAGCCTTCTTTTGTCTGGGAAACTCTTTATTTCACCTCTCATTTTAAATGAGAGTCTTGCTGGATAGAGTAGTCTTGGCCATAGGTCTTTGCTTTTCATTTTCTGGAATATTTTTTGCCAG
Organism: Mormoops blainvillei; assembly: GCA_004026545.1. Lineage (NCBI taxonomy): Eukaryota > Metazoa > Chordata > Mammalia > Chiroptera > Mormoopidae > Mormoops > Mormoops blainvillei. The sequence goes on from PVJD01006329.1 coordinate 60,337, forward strand.
TCCTTTCTGGCTTATAGTGTTTCTGTTGAGAAATCAACTGATAACCTTACTGGAGTTCCCTTGTGTGTTACTAGCTGTTTCTCTCCTGTTGGCTTTAAGATTCTCTCTTTGTCTTTAAAATTTGGCATTTTAATTATGATGTGTCTTGGAGTAGACCTCTTCAAATTTATCATGATTGAGACCCCCTGTACTTCCTGAACTTGTGTGAACTTTTGCCCTCACCAAATTAGGGAAGTTTTCTGTCATTAGCTACTCAAACAAGTTTTCTATCCTTTGCTCCTTTTCCTCTCCTTCTCATATTTCTCTGATGCAAATGTTGTTCTGTTTCATGTTGTCCTGCAGCACCTTTAAACCATCCTCATTCTTTTTGTGTCTGTTTTTATTTGATTGCTCTGATCTGGTATATCATTCTGCCTTGTATTCCAGCTTTCTAATTCTGTCCTCTGCTTCATCTAGCCTGTTTTTAATTTCTTCTAGTATAATTTCCATTTCAGATGTTGTATTCTTCATTTCCATCTGGTTCTTATTCATAGTTTCTATGTCCTTTTTAATGCTACTATAGTTCACACTAAGTTCTTTATAGTTTCCATAAAATTTCTCATAGCTCTCACTGAGTTCCTTGAGCAACCATATAACCAGTATTTTGAATTCTATGTCTGGCAACCGTATAACCAGTATTTTGAATTCTATGTCTGGCAACCGTATAACCAGTATTTTGAATTGCTTACCTCAATTTCATTTAGCTCTTTTTCTAGGTATCCCTCTTTTCCTTTCAATTGGTGGTTATTTCTTTATCTCCCCATTTTAGGTGACTCTTTTTGTTTGTTTGTTTGTTTGTTTGTTTTCTGTATTTCGGATTGCTTTACTTTTTCTGCTTGTCTTCTTCGGATGTACTTCTATGGTAGTTCCGTGGGACTCAGTGGTGCAGTCTCTTGATCTCCTGATCTAAATGCTCTAGGGTTTGCCTTTAGTTTATGTGGGCTCTTTTGTTGTGCTTGGGCTTTGATTATTGAAGGCTCATTCATTGGTGGGTTCTCCCCTCCAGCTGGCTGACTGGGGGTTAAAAATCCCACCACATCTTGTATGATGTTGTATAGGTGCTGGCTAACAAAACAATGCTACCCAGAAAAACTAAACCAATGCCAGTGAAATGAACTCACTACCACATCAGCAATATCAACAGCAATTGAGCAAAGAATAATAAAGTTGGAAAGAGGTTAAGAATATTATAAAATAAGAAAAAGGGAATATGAGATAACTAAAGGAGAGAGAAATGATTTGGAAAGGGAAAAAAGAGGAGAAATAAGAATAGTGAATAGAAACAAGGCAAAAGAAGGGATAAAATAAAATTTAAAACACAAGTAAAGCAGGGATGGACAATGGTAAATTGGAGTAAGAAAAGGGAAGAGTAAAATATGAGTTTGAAAAAAAATTTTAAAAATAATGAACCAAAGGGAACAAAATTGCAGAAAACAACAGGGTCAATAACAATGATTGTTGAGCAAAAGTTATTCAATGTAAGAGAATAATAATATTATAAGAAAGTGAAAAGAGAATTTGAAATGTCTACAGTGAAGATAAATGATTTTGAGAGGATAGAGGAAGGAAGAATAATGAAAGTAAGGAATAGAATACAGGTTAAGAAAAGGAAAAATTAAAATTCCAAACTCAAATAAGCAAGGGCAAGAAGGGAGACAATGGACAGGGAGAGTAACCTATGAGATTTGAAATTTAAAAAATAGCAAACAAATAGGAATATAATGGAAGAAGAAGAGCAATAACTAAATATCCATACGCAATAAGCCACATTTTATAAAGGTAGAAAGAAAATAAGAATAGTATAAGAAAGGAAAAAAGAATGTGAGGAAAGATGAATGATTTTGAGAGGATAAAGGGAAGAGAAATAGTAAGAGTAAAGAATAGGAACAAGGCATGGCATGGGGGAAAATATAATTTATAACAAAAATAAGAAAGGGCAGGAGGAAGGCAAAATAGAGTAAGACAAAAGAAGGGTACAATGTGAGATTTGAAATAAAAACAAAACAAAATAATATAATATATAAATAAAAGAATAAAAAATAAATATGCTGCACTGATTTCTGATCTCCTTGCTTTCCTGGCCTCAGTGGAATAGGGCCCTAGGAACCAGTGTATTTTATCTCCCTGAGAAAAGTTCAAAATGGGCTCTCTAGGTAGTTCTCTTTCTGTCTTTCTCTTATAGAAATGCACCCTGCAGGGATTCTTGAGTTGTGTTCTGCCCGTTTTGCAGAGCTTCCTTGTTGGATTCAGTGGTGCTTTCAATCCTGCTGGAGGTGGGGGCTGGGTGTGTCCTTCCCTTCCCAGAGTTTTGGTCTCTGCTTGGGAAGGGGATTATGCCTGGCTGTGAATAATCTCAGGTGCTCAACTCTTGCCCATCCAGTCCCCAGCCCACTGCCCTCGCAGCAGACATAGTCCTGAACTCTCCACCCTGTGCAGTTTCTGGTCTACTAACTGCACTGGTCTGGGACCAAGAAATCCACTTGATGTGCACCTTTATGATCTTTCTGCCCAGCTGTATTCAGTGGGAGCAAACCACATTTTCAATCTTTTACTTTTGCTGGCAGGACAGCTGCACATGGGGTCCCAGCCCAGCATGCTTCAGCTCCCCTTTTAAAAATTCTTTCTGGGCACACCCACTGCAGTACTAAGTCATAGTATGGTTTTCCATACACACCACCTCTCCAAAAAGTCAAAAGTCTCTCACAGTCATGGCTAGTTGCGGTCTGACTCTGCCTGACCCAGGTGCATACAGAATCCACTCTCTCTCTGGCACTCTCCAGGTTGGCATTTGTTACTGCAGCTATGGGTGTGCTGCTCACTGTATGTGTTTATAGCCTGGATCTCCCCAACTTTGTGTATCCAACTTGCTCCCAGCCTGGGTCTGGGGGTTCTCTGCCTTGGGAGGGGAGGCAGCCATGAAACTGCAATTTCTAACTATGCTTTCCAAGGCTCAGGTGCCACACATTGGATATTTCCCATTCAATGTATAAAATCTCCTTACCGCCCCTTGTGAAGCATCTGCTGTACTCCTTGGCTTCCAAAATTCTTATCAGCTAAGATTCTGTTGAAGGTTCAGTTTATTTGTCAGAAGATCAGCTAAGTATCAATAAACCATTAGTATTTAAAATACTATCCCAGTCATTCTTTTTTAATGTGTTTTGAAAATTAAGGCTGATATTTTGAGGGCTGGAGATGAAATTAACAATGAAGAAGCCCTTGGAAGCCGTGAAGTACAGAGACAAAACTTCTCCCATTACACAAGGCTACAAGATAGCTTTCCTGTTCAGGTGAGGCAGGAAAACAGGTTCCAGGCCAGGTAAGGTCTGTTGGTTGGGGTCCTGAATCATGCAGAGCTATGCAGCGTTTCCTGGTCAGAAGGGCACCAGCTTTCCTCTGTGTATGGGCACAGCCACTTCTTGGTCACCACTGCAAGAAGGAACTCAGTCTGTCAAAGCCCAAGTGTTGGTTGCTCTGAGCCTTTCTCCCTTTCTCCATTGCAACCTGATTCCATAGGCTCCAGTGGACCCTTTCAGTACTGCACTCTGCTTGTCCGGAGGAGCAGCGATGTGGTCAAAGTGCAGCCAAGCCTTTTACTCTTCTGGTGCATTTTTTCTCAATCTTTCTGGTCCAGGGGAGTGCTTCAGCCTCACTCCAGTATTCTGGAATTTTCACAATGATTTCACAACAAAGGTAGTTGGTAGCAGATCTTATTGTGATAGGGACCAAAACCAGGAACATTCTATCTCACCACCTTGATCTAGACATTTTTTATCACTACTTAATTCACTGAACTCTAAAATGTTATAGTCAGTCTTTAGCAATGAATGACCTAAGAGAAATGGAATCAGGTTCCACATAAAGAACAGTAAACAATATCTTTATGATGTACAACTCAGTGCATTAAAATCCTCAAGTTTATTTGATGGACCATTTTCCCAACATGCAAACAGTATTCAGATATTATTATATTTGAAAGAATGAGTTGAATATTCTCTCCATATATGTAAAAAATGTAGTAGTCAAAATAAAAATCCCTGAAGACAAGTTGTCATGGTTTAAAAACTGTTCATACTACAAATTACGTGTGTAATTTCAAGAAAGTCAGTTCACATCTCTTTGCCTCCTTTCTACCATAAAGTGAAGATGATAAAAGTAATATGTACATCAAGGGATTACTGAGGTGATTAAATTAATTAATATATATTTACAGCCCTTATAAAAGTGTTTTACATGTACTAAGAATTAGCATTACCTATTCTTCTTATTTAAGCACATTAAATGATTTCTTTATGAGGAAGATACTAAACAGTTATTCCCTAGTTCTATGGGGAATTGAAAAAAATAGTGAATGTTTTAAAAATAAGTTAAAAAGTGACTGTGATTTTAATTGGTACATAAGAAATTTCTTTCCATCAATGTAACACACTTTAGGAAATAGGGAGCCTTTCATTGATGAAAAAGATAACACATTGTCAGCTATCATGAATAGTTCAAATCTATGCTACTCAATCGCAGCAGCTAACCACATTTTGCTATTAAGTATTTGAAATGGAGCTAGTCAGAATTGAGATATGCATAGGGATAAAATACACAATGGACTTTGAAGACTTAATATGAAAGTAAAGGAATTAAAATATTTTATTAAGATTTTATATATATTGCATTGTGAAATAATAATAGTTTGGACATATTGGGTTAAGTAAAATATACTAATACAATTAATTAAAACTTTCTTTTTTAACTTTTTTATTGTGGCAACTAGAAAAAATTAAATTCCACATGGTCTTGCATTATATTTCTGTTGGACAGCAGTGGCTTAAACTCTGGCTACTCCAAGTGTGGCCTGCAGATCTGCAACATCACCAAGAGACTGTTAGAAATTTAGAAATTCAAGTTTTGTCCAAGACAACTAATCAGTTCCTGACATTCAGAAAGCTTTCCAGGTATTCCTAAGCACATTACAGTTTGAGAAATGACACATTCATTGGCTTAAGGACACATATCGGGCATAATAATATTTCAGGTACTGGTCCTAGAAATCATTGACATGATGATTTAATGACCAGTGTTTATCTTTTATAGGCTAATCTAACTAGAAATAGGATGTCCTCAATTTTGTTTTTAAGTATTTTATCTTAGGGTTTAATTTTCCCATAACTGAGGACAGAACTTGAATGGGTGTTCAATAACAGTCACTCTTTACCTAAGAGGTCTTTTATACTGAACCAAGGGGACTGAGATGGGTTTAAATGTAAGTCTAGCAGGATATCTGGCCTTTGAGGATATCTTGGCAAAAATCAAGAGTTGAAATTATTACAGTAGAAAATGACTAGGGTCATTATTTAAGCTCCTATAGACAGCCAATTGAAGTTACATAATCTAATATATTATCTCCTCATGTGAAATGAGTCAAATATCTGATTACAAAGTCCACCATAGTAGAGGCACTAAAAGCCTATGTCGACTTCAAATAATCAACTAGAAAGATGCTTAATTGCATAGGTATGTGACTTCATAATTGAAAGTTCAAAAAATACACTCAGAAAAATCAGGGAAATTCAATAATATAAATGCAAAATAAAGAATGAAAGCTAGGATGTACACTCAGCATTACAATTTTAGAAATAGCCCTGACCTATGTGGCTTAGTTGGTTGGGCATCATTTGCAAAGCAAACGACCACTGGTTCAATGCCTGGTCAGAACACAGACCTGAGCTGTGGGTTTAGTCCCCAAATGGGGCAAGTACAAGAGGCCTTGATTGATGTTTCTCCCTCACATCGATGTTTCCTTGTCTTTATTCTTCCCTTACCCTCTAAATAAGTGAATGAATAAATGAATGAATGAATGAATAATTTTAGGAAAAATTATTTTGGGAATTTTTTATTAAAATGAGTGTTAAATTAGGAAGTATTAAGGCTGAAATAAAGGTGAAAGAACATTTTTTGTAAGTTATATATTTGACAATCTTAGGAAAGCATTACTCAACTGAGATTGCCTGAGAAGAGAGCAATCTTGGCTGGAGATACAAGGTATTTTAGCAAAGCATTGGAGGCAATTAATAGCATGAAATTTAGCAAAGAGAGCAGATATTGATTTAAAAAATCTGTAATATCATCCAAACTCTATGATGTAATTAGAGGTTGTCATCTTCCATTTAGTCTCGCATAATATCTTAGCTCTCAAAACTAAACTTTATTACAGAATTAATTTTTGATAAAAATAGCCATTAAGGTCATGAATACTGCATGATTAATGTACCATATGATTGTATGAATGAACTCTATCATTGCCAGAGTAAATGTATTGTGTAATTGCATGAATAAATGTAAAATTATACTGTTAAATATGAGTCTCCATCCATTGTAACTGATCTTTATGTGGATAAAAATGACTCTGCACATGCCAATTTTCTTCAATTGTGGTCATCCCATGCTATAAATCAATGCTGCTCTCTCATATGTCTTATCAATTCAATTCCCTCTTCTACCTCATCCTATGGTAGGATTGCTAAATTTAGCAAATAAAATACAGAATACACAGTTAAATTTGAATTTCAGATAAAAAGTGAATAATATTTAATAGTAGTATGTTTTGTGCAATGGTATTTGTTGTTTATCTGAAACTCATATTTAACTGAGTGTCCTGTATTTAATCCTGTCTGTTTTCAGGGCATTATTACATACCTGACCTCTCCAACTCACCTTTCCCTAAACTTTTCTCATCAGAACCTGAATGTGAAATTCTAGATTTCTCTATCTAATAGCAATGAAAACTTTTCTGAAATAGGCACATGAAATCAAAACGCTAACAGAGACTTGTCCTCACTAACAACTTTGAACTCAATAGCTGCATGTTCTCTTTCAAAATGGGGCATTTTGGTTAGAGGTGGGGTGAGTGCAGCACATATATCCTCAACTAAAACCCTTTTAAATCAAAACCTGAAATCATTTTATTAACTCAATGTCAGCCTTTATTTTTTCTTCCTTTTTAAACTTGTATTTGTAGTTTCTATCTACGACATATATTCTAAAAATTCTACCACTCTGTCTCGAGCATTGTTTTGTTCCCTTGTTTCTGTTGTAACTAAAGTTTAAAATTTTTAATCTTTCTTTCTTTCTGCCCTATCAAGACATGTACATAACACACACACATTCTCAATCCCTGCACAAACACAGAGTCTCTCTCTCTCTCTCTTTCTCTCTCTCACCCAGTCACCTTTAGTTTTGTTCTCTAAAGGGGGCAATTGTCAGGGGACATCTCTTTCATAGTTTCCCTTTTACTAAAGCAAGACTATTTTATGTTGCAAAATAACAGAATAGATTTTAGATTTTTTTGTACGTTCCATGGACTGACATATAGAAGGTTTCTGTTATTTATCAAGGAATTTGTTAAAAATAATGGGTGGAGAAGATATTATTTTGTAACAGTGCATACTGGGATTCAGCTGCTTGTCATCATTATATATGACCTAATGATTTGTGCTGAAGGAAACGGGTTTTTATTAACAGTGTTCCAACTCTGGGAGGGATGCTGAGAGCAGTTCTGCTCCAAACCCTTCTCTCCCATGAGACCCAGAACTTCTCTTGCTCCCAAAAAGGCTACAAGCAAAAATCAGTCCCAAAACTTCCCCATTTCCTAATCTGTCCTTAAGCCAGTCAAACAAACAGATCTGTAGCCTGTCTGGAATGTGAATTCCTGGGCTTCAGAGTCATCACCTTCTTGCAGCAGCTCTCTCTGTAAGGGTCTGGGGTACGCTGCTCTCAGTCTCCATGTAGCCATCCAAGACCCATGTGCTATGCTACCCTGGATCATAGTATCCCAGAGGCTGAAGCCCAGGGGAGCACATGTCCCAGCATGGGACACTTCTTCCAGAAACAGGCTTCCATCCATGTGAGATCTAAGCCCCCAGTTAGCCCAGCATCTGCCTGGTCCCACAAGCAGTCCTGTCAATGTGGGGAGCAGGGCCAGAGACCCAGAGTCTCCAAATGCTAAAAGCCCAGAGACAGAGAGAACTTGCACCAAGCTCCTAAAGCCCCATACCAAGAGAGTGACTTCTCTGTACCAAGTGCTGAACCAAGAGAGCCTTTCCACACCTTTCCTTTAAAAAGACTCTTCCAAAATCCCATGTGCACAGGAAGCCACTGAGAATGTCCAGCTTTTCCTACAGTGCATCAGTTTCTACCATTTTTGTCAGCTCCCCATTGTTTTTGACCCTATTTTGGTTGTCATCTTTAGTGAGGGCAAAAGTTTCCCAGTCACACACAGGTGTTTGTTCATTCAAGGTGGGGCATCCTGCCCCCATAGATCACAGAGGCACTGCATGAGCTTCCCCTCCAGCTATATAACAAGTGGCTCTGCCCAGTGCATGTTTGCATAGCTAGTTTTCCCCAGTCAGCAGCCTCCTTCCTCAACCTCTCTCTTCAGGAAGGCATAGGCTGAATTAATCTGCCTTTGTTATGCAATGTGCCTTAAGTACTGTGCCTCTTGACCTCCTGTCTTTTTGCTTTGGGAGGGTTCCCCTGGGCCTGGGGTCACCCTCTTTTATAGGGACCTCTGTTATGACCTACCCAGTTACAGTTTTGCCTCTTACATTGTATTTTTTCTATTGAA
>PVJD01006329.1:69086-100066 GCA_004026545.1 Mormoops blainvillei
CTTGCCAGTGCCTTTTAATGTCCTTAACAATAACCAATTTAAGACTGGTAAGAAAACTGGCATACAAAAAAAAAAGTCAATAGCATTATAAAAAGATTAAGTTGAGTTCTTACTCTGTGCCATTAAAATGGGTTTTCTATGCTCTGGATATATATATATATATATATATATATATATATATATATATATATATATATATATATATATATATTCTGAGGACATGTCTGTTGATTCTAGAGAGAGAGGAAGGGAGGAAGAGAGAGAGGGAGAGAAACATCCATCCATGTGAGGGAAACATGGATCAGTTACCTCTCACATGTACCCCAACCTCTGGGACTGAACCCACAACATAAGCATGTGCCCTAACTGGGAACTGAACCTGTGACCATTTCATTTGTAGGATGATGGTCCAACCAACTGAGCCAGACTGGCCAAGGCAGAGATGGTTTTACAAAAGGATCACAATGAATGAAGTGATATAAAAAGAAGCACAGAGTTGAAAATTACTGTGGGAGAAAGGAACCAAAATATAAGTGGCAAGATGTTTAAGAAAACACACTTCATTACAAATTCAAAAACTCTTCAACTGTGTTAAACATTTTGCTTATATTCTTCATCAGTCACGAAATGTTGTGTACAACCTAATCATTATCCTAGGCATGTCCCACACTATTCCTATTGAAGGCTTTAGTGAACCTCTCAGTCTTGGAAGTTTCCACATCATCCTGGGTGACTTTAGTATTCATGTGTTTGACCCTGGCCTTTGAATTGCTTGACCTCTTCATCCAATGATTTTCTGTTCATAATCACAGTTTTATTCAGTAAACAAAACAAAATGCAAATGACAGCTGTTTCATAGCTATTTCTATCAGTCAGGGTCCAAATTGTTATTTTTCTCTACCAGCCATCCATCCTTTCTTGCCCCATTATCTCTATAAATCTTTGTACTTCCTTGCTCTCCACAAAAAGCCTGTTTATAAACTCTTCTAATGTGCCTTCTGATACTTTTGCCTTATTATAAGTGACTGCAGGTTAAATATGAGCTGTTGAAAAGATGTATGTTGCTTTAGTGGAGATAGAATACATTCATCCATATGAAGTACCAAGTTAATTTCTTTGTTTTGAAAGGACTTAAGCTAGATTTGCTCACCTGCAGTGGTTCCAAATAATTTCAGAAATATAGAGACTGTTACAAGATAATTCTATTATGTCAACATCAAATAATGTCTTATTTACTCATTGTAGTCATTCAACTAATTCAAGATCTTATTGAAGTGAAGACATTTTGTTACTTGGCTAATTTTAAGGTTTTTTTAAAAAATAAAAGTCATTTCTTTATTAATGATGTAAGTCACAACCTTATCTAAGAGCTATCACTTAAAAGGAAAAGGTTGAATGAGAAAACCCTGAATCCAAACATTAAAAAAAAAATAGCTTGGCATCTCTTTGATAATACTCCATAGTCTTAGGAAATAATCACTTAGAATAAAATTAATTCCCCAGTACCTGCTTCTATAGTCAAGTGCAAACATAAAAGCTACTGTGGTAATATTAACTGGAGAGCCCAAATGAAAATCAGTTTAAGGAAAAAAATAGAGAAACGTGTTATTCAATTTTATCTGTATAATCACACTTTCTCCCCTACTTAATCTTCAAGCAGTTATTGGGATATGAATACAACACAAACTCATTCATGAAGTTCCGCAACTGTTGGAGTTGTGGCACCCTACATGCTTGATTTCATGACATTTCTTTCAAAAAATACAGAATATGTCCTGAACGATATGCCCCAGAGGGTTGCGTGTCATCTTGCAAAGTGAAAGGTCTCTGGTTCAATTTCCAGTGAGGGCACATTCCTAGGTTGTGGGTTTGGTCGGTCACTTTTCAGGGTGCATATGGGGCTCCCATGACAGGCAACTGATTGATATTTCTCTCTTGCATTGATGTTTCTCTATCACTTCCTTCCTTCCTTCCTCTCTCTCTAAAAATAAATTTAAAAAATATTTTTAAAAACACAATATTACACAGTACATTGTCAAGACAGTATCTTTTCCATGAGCCAGGGAAAACATTCATAAAACTTTTGGGGAGCTAGGGAAAATGTAGTATTTGCTTAAAACACAGAGTTGCACAATATCTTTTTCCTAATTTATTTTTATTTGTAAATTTGATTTGGATAAATTTTAAGACAACCCTTAAGATATCTGAATGAACCTTGATTGTCGCATGTATGGAATCAGAAAATATAGTTTAAAAAATGGTTCACTCTTACCAAATCAGAAACTTTTCTAATATTTCACTTAATTTTATTATGTGTATAAATTATTCTAGTTAAATATTATATTTCTTAAGTTTTAGTCTAGCAGTGTTTAGTATAATGATAGATACTAGGATATTATTAAGGTAGGTAATAATAATATGTTATTTATTCATCTACCGAGTACCTGTTATGTATTAGACAAAAATGAACAGGGCTCCCAGCCTCCTGATACTTACAGAGAAGCAGGAAATAAAAAGATGAAGTATAATTGCTTAAATTCAGTTGTGATAATGGCAGGAGAATTAGAGTGTGGTTTAAAACTTTGAAGTAATAATAATTACAATAAAATAATAATGAAATAGAGATTGAAATGTTACAGAATGTACATGCTTTCTGGTTTTAAAGTCTCTATGGATGTTGAGATGGGCAATTCCATGTTTATGCGGATGCATTTCTAATCAAGCTTGATTTTGACTTTGACTAGGACTATTAGAGAATTCAGCACTGGCCATAGGAGGGAGTGGGAAGTAGAAAAGCTTTTATTGTTTTAAACTTATTATTTTTAAAGTTTATTTTATTTTCAGACAAAGAGGAGGGGAGAGAGGAAGAGAGGGAGAGAAACATCAATGTGTGGTAACCTCTCATGCATCCCTACTGGGGACCTGGCCCACAACCCAAGCATGTGCCCTAACTGGGGAATCGAACCACCGACCCTTTGGTTCGCAGGCCAGCACTAAATCCACTGAGCTACACCAACCAGGGTTATTGTTTTATACCTGTATGCCTGTTTCAATCCCTTTCTACTAAATGTTCAGAAAAATTAATAATTAATTGTAAAATATCTATAGTTAATAGCACAATATTAAAATACACATGCAAATAAAAAACCCAATGCATATATTATGTTTGAGAGAGAAATAACAGGAACCATGACATTACAGAGGGGAAGTGAATAAAATATGTATACATAATACTTACATGCATAAACAAAGGGTTTCATTTTATAAATTGTATAAAGCTCATACTTTTTGTTAATATGTGTTTGACTCTGGCTTATTAAGTTGACTCCAGTGAGTTTTCTCATGTTCCTAGGTTTCAAAATCAGCATAACTACTGGTATTATATCACTGGCATCGTACATACTCCATGTTTTCTTTATTGAATTACTCTGAGCTTGCCAGCCACTAGGATACCCCTTTTCTCCCTATTTCTTTCTGTTCATCTCTCATGAGCTAAATTTTGTAATTACCAGTTAATTAGTTTCTGGATTTTGGCAGGTACTGTGAGAAAATACTTTAAGTAGGCATTTCTTGGTCTACTTATCACTAAGATTAAGCAGCTTCTACCATTCCTTTCATAAAAGTCAGTTTGATAGTACGCTAATGATGTAACATTTTTTACACCAATGTTACCAGACATGTTTCTTAATGTGGAGAAAAATGACAATTCTGGGGAATGGAGCTAGGGTTTTTCTTACTATATAAAATGCTAAAAATATCCTTCTGAAAACCTTGACATTTAATTTCATCACAAGTGGACCTTGATTTAAACTACATTTTTGTTCTAGTACAAATCAATATTTTATAAAATATATTCTATTTGAGATGTTTTAATGGAGCTAGTAAAGTGAATAAACTTAAACTTAGGTAATTATCTTGATATGTATGCATTACAAGAAGGCAATATTTATTTTTTTTCCTAGCTCAGTACTTAACAGAGTCCCTCCCCACACATCACATCCAAAGTTCAAATCATTTTTCATTACTTCAGATACCTGGGCAATGTTGTGTTCCCTGTAGCCTTCTGTTTGCCAAGCTTTCTATCTGGAGCATTTTCCCCAATCTTTCTGCTTCATGGTCTCTTATTTAATCTTCTAGGATCAACTGAGGTAGAAAGTTTCCATCCTGACTTACTTCTCCTCTACCCAGCAATACCCCATTAACATATGCTTACACCCACTTTAGCACTTTTCACACTGTATTATAATTACAGATGATCTTTCTCCAAAAAATAAAAAAAAAAGACTTGAATTTTTTTTATTGCAAAGATAATATATGCTACTGTATAACATTCAAGTAATTTGGAAAGGAAGGACAATTCTGTCTGGTATTCTTTCAGGAATCTATCAATAATTGTCTACACATATGCATATATTCACTCAAACCCATATTGACAATATTATATATAAATCATAATACTATCAAAGCTTTTAGCCTGAAATTTTCCTCAGCAATATGTTGTGGAGATATTTTCATATCAATGAATAAAAATAGGAATGACACATTTTAATGGCTGCATAGTGTTCTGTTTATGGGTGTACCTATAACTGTTCAACCAATTGCACAAATGACAGACATGGAGGTCTACAAGTGAAAAATCCTAGCTTTACAACACCTCTCACATTTATACCTTCCTTCAGATCCACTGCCACAATCTGCTCTAGTTTATACCTTCACTATTTCTTATCTGGACCACATCTTAGTCTTCTAGCCTCCGAATTAGTACATTTCAGCTCATTCCATTTTGTTCTATCCACTGCCACAATCTGCTCTAGTTTATACCTTCACTGTTTCTTATCTGGACCGCATCTTAGTCTTCTAGCCTCCGAATTAGTACATTTCAGCTCATTTCCATTTTGTTCTAAAATAAGCAGTGCTGCCTATTTTATTCATTTTTTTGTTGTTGTTCAATAACACTCAGTGACCCTTCTTACCTAATAAATTAATAGTACAGGCCTTAATCTGCAGTCAATAGGGACAAAAAATTACCTTTCCATCCATATGTTCAGTTGTTCCCATTTGTTCCAATGTTAAAAATCTATGGGTTAAGGCCAGCTGAAAGATGTGTTTTGTTTGGCATATACAGTGTTTCACAACTTTGTGAATTTGAATGATTTCTAGTGTACCATGCCTCTTCCTTTGTTTCAGGGTAGTTGCAATCAGTTCCTATTATCTTCCCCTTTGCCAGCTTTTTCTCACATTTGTGCTCTATGTCTGGTCTTTGAAGAGATATAATAAACATAATATATTTTCTCTAAGTAGAATTATTGTCTGATTCTTGAACATCTGCCCCCTTTATTTTTAACATCCCTGCAACTGTGCATTCCTTTCTGTTTTGCCTTCACATTATTCTCTGATATACAATAATCAAAATGTATGCAACCTGATTTCAAACTATTAAATGCAAAGTATTTTATGAAGACTTTCCTGTACTTCCCAACAAGATAAAATATTCATCTTCTTTAAATCCCTATAGTACTTTATATGGTTTATTGTATAACCTTTAATTTTCTACTTGGTATTATAGGAATATTTCTGCTAATCCTATAATTAGATTCTATAGAATGTTGAAATAATGTACAATCTGCACCTACTCTGTGCAATACACTGGGCTAAAGTATGCAGCAAATAAACATAATAGGGTTTGGGGGACTGAGTGAAAGAGCTGAAGGGATTAAGATGTACAAACTGGTAGTTACAAAATAGTCACAGGGATATAAAGTACAACATATTAAGTGTAGTCAGTAATACTGTAATAACTATGTATGGTGCCAGGTGAGTTCTGGAAATACCAGGGGAATCACTTTGTAAAGTATACGATTGTGTAACTACTATGCTGTACAACTGAAACTAATACAAAATAATATTGAATGTAAACTGTAATTGAAAAACAAAAAGTTTTTAAAAAGAAAAAAATGGAACAGAACAAGAAAAGTAAGTAGTTAAAGGAGTTTGAAAACACATTTTGGGAAGTGAATGAAGTAATGGCCACAGGGTTTGGTCTCATCATATGTGAAATAAAGTTCTTTCACAAAACACTTAGAAATTTCAGAGTTGTTTTCTTTCACTCACTTTTCTTTCTAGATCTCTGTACTTTCTGAATTCTAATATTTATAGCTACTCCCATGATCTTATATTTTGTACTATCTTATTCATTACACAAAAGTTATTTTCCATTGTTATTCTTCAGATCTCTAATACAAGACATTTCTGTGCATAAAATTTTAGGATGAATATACCTGATCTTGAAAGTTTTAATCAGTTCCACAACCAGACATTTATTTCGCTGGTCAGTTCTATTCATGGAGTTTAGCCATCTGCTTTGTTAGTAGGATCTCTTGTATTTGTCAGAGTTCTCCAGAGGGAAAAAAAAGAACCATTAGAATATATCCATAGTGGGGCAAAAGTGGACTTACAGTTATTTGTATGGAAAAAAATACAATAATTAACAAATAATAATAAAATAATAAATTCAGCGATTTGCATACTCACAAATGTAAACCTAGTTTTGCCCAATCCCGTATATACTATTGTGAAATTATGAATCTCTATCTCTCAATGAAATCATCTATCTTCCACCCAATGATTTAAGAATATAACATGGTGTTAGCTTAGAGTAATGAATATCTCCTTTATTTTTGGCATCTCAACTTCTCTTTCAGATTCATTATTCAAAATTGTCCAAGTCTATCATGCGCTACATCCATACCAGATTGCTCAACTTATCTTTTATATGATACATTATTCATGCTTTCTTATTTTTGTCCGTGCTATTCTTTCTAGCAGAAACACACTTATCTTCCCTTTCTCTGTTTTGCCAACCTCTTTTTGGCTTCTCCTATGAAGCCTTTTCCAACATTTCAGGTAAAATCATCTTTCTCTGATTCCATTACACATTTTTTTTTCTGGCTTTATTGAGGTATAATTGAAAATTTAAAATTGCATATATTTTAAAAAGATTTTATTTATTTATTTTTAGAGAGGGGGAAGGGATGGCGAGAGGGAGAGAAACATCAATGTGAGGTTACCGCTCATGCGCCCCCTACTAGGAACCTAGTCCATAACCCAGGCAAGTACCCTGACTGGGAATTGAACTGGCAAACCCTTGGTTCTCAGGACGGCCCTCAATCCACTGAGCCACACCAGCCAGGGCTAAAATCTGTATATTTTAAAAGTGTGCAATCTAATGCATTGATAAATATCTATTTGTAAACACACTGAGAAATAATCAGCAAAACTGAGCTAATTGATATATCCATCACCTCACATAGTTATAATTTTCTTTGTGTATGTGTTTAGAATGTTTATGATCTAACATATTACTAAATTTCAGTTTGCAATATAGTATATTAGTATAATGTACATTGTTTTACATGAGCTCTCCATAGATTATTCATTGTTTTAAATTGAAACTTAATACCTCTTGACCAATATCTGCTAATTTCCTTCTCTCCCTCCTTTAGCTCTTGGCAATCACCGTTCTACTCTCTGCTTCTATGACTTGAAATGTTTTAGATCCCACATATACTCGTGAGATAATACAGTTTTTGTCTGCCTCTGGCTTTTTCCCCTTAGCATAATATCCTCCAGGTTTAATCACATTTTTGCAAATGGTAGGATGTCCTCTTTTTTAATGCTGAATAATATTCCATTTTATTTAACAATTCATCCATTGATATTTAGGTTGTTTCCATATCTAGGCTATCATGAACAATGCTGAAGTGAACATGGGAGTGAAGATATCTCTTTGAGATACTGATTTTATTTTTTCTGGGTATGTACCCAGAAGTAGGATCACTGGATCACATGCTATTTCTATTTTTAATTTTATAAGGAACCTCCATAGTCAGCTGTACCAGTTTACTTTTCCATCTACTGTGTACAAACATTCTTTTTTCTACATCTTCTAACCAACACTTTTTATCTTTTTCTTTCTGACAGGTATAAGGTGATATTTCATCTTGGTTTTGATATACATTGTCTTGATCAGTGATGGTGAGCACCTTTTCATATATACTTGTTGGTCATTTGTATGCCTTCTTTTGAGAAATGTCTGTATAGGTCCTTTGCCCCTTTTTGCCCTGGGCTATTAGAGCCTTTTTGTTATTGAGTTGGCTGATTGCCTTACATATTTTGAATATTAGCTTTTAATCAGATATATGTTTTACAAATATTTTTTCCCATTCCGTCCCTTGTGTCATCACTTTATTACTCCCTTTCCTGTCTAGAAGCTTCTTAGTTTGATGCAATCCCACTTGTCTATTTTTGTTTTTATTGCCTTTGCTTTTGGGCTTTTGGTGTCAATTAAAAAAAAAATTTGCTCAGACCAAGTCAAGAAGCCTTTTCCATATGTTTTCTTGTAGAAGTTTTATGAGTCTAGATATTACATTTATTAAGTCTTTTCTTCATTTCAAGTTGATGTTTATATATGGTATAAGATAAGGGTCCAATTTCATTCATCTGCATAAGAATACCCAGTTTTATTAAATAGACTGTTTTCCTTATTGTCCATTATTGGAACCCTTGTTGCATATCAGTTCAGCATAGGTGTATGAATTTATTTATGGACTCTCCATT
Source organism: Mormoops blainvillei (assembly GCA_004026545.1). Taxonomy (NCBI): domain Eukaryota; kingdom Metazoa; phylum Chordata; class Mammalia; order Chiroptera; family Mormoopidae; genus Mormoops; species Mormoops blainvillei. The sequence goes on from PVJD01006329.1 coordinate 77,703, forward strand.
CTATTCCATGAAGCTATTTGCCTGTCTTTATGAGAGCACCATGCTTGATTACTGTGGTTTTGTAATATAGTTTGCTCCATTTTGCTCTTTTTTTTTCTTGGTTATTCAGAATCTTTTGTGGATTTATCTTTATTTTAAGATTATTTTTATTATATTTATGTAAGGCATGCCATTGTGATTTTGATAGAAATTGCACTGAATCTGTAGATCACTTTGGGTTGTATGGACATTTTAAAAATATTAAGTTTTCCAGTTTATAAGCATGGGGTGACTTTGCATTTATCTGTGTTGTCTTTAATTTATTTTGTCATTAATTTATAAATTTCATTGTATTATTTTTTTATCTTTTTGGTTTATTCCTAAGTATTTTATTATTTTTGTTGCTTTTTGAGTAAGTTTGCTTTCTTAGCTATCTTTTCAGAAAGTTCATTGTTTGTGTATGGATTCAAGGTCGATTTTTGTATGTTGATATTGCATCTTGCACTTTTGCTGATTTCATTTATTTATTCTAACAGGTTTTATTTTTTTGGTTAAGTTTTTCAGTTTTTCTACATGTATGATCAGGTCATCTGAAAAACAGATGATTTTACTTTTTTTCTTTCTAATTTGGATATCTTTTTTTCTTTTTCTTAACTAATTGCTCTAACTAAGACTTTTTTCAGTACTGTGTTGAAAAGAAGTAACATTATGGGTATCCTATATTGTTCGTTATCTTACAGGGAAAAGTTTATCAGTTTTGCCCCATTGTTTATGATGTTATCTTGGGCTTCATATACGTGTCCTTTTTTGTGTTAAGGCAAGTTTTATTAGACCTGATATATACTTGAGTTAAGAATATCCATTAGGTGTTTTTTTTGTGTGTGTGTGTGTTCTTCTGTGTCTATATCTCCCCATTATTTAATGACATCAGTTGTATTGATCTCATTTTAATTTGGTTACCTTGTTAAGATCCTACCTTAAAATAAAATCATATTCAGAGGTATTTTTTTAAAGATTTTATTTATTTTAAAGAGAGGGGAAAGGAGGGAGAAAAAGAGGGAAAGAAACATCAATGTGTGGTTGCCTCTCACACTTTCCCCACTGAGGACCTGGCCCACAACCCTGGAATATGCCCTGACTGGTAATCAAACCAGCTATCCTTTGCTTCACAGGTTGGCACTCAATCCACTGAGCCACACCAGCCAGGGCACATTCAGAAGTATTATGATTAGGACTTCAACATATGACTTTAGGGGATGCATAATTCAACCCATAACAGTATACCTATTTTCAAACTGAGAGGTTATGTGACTTCCTTAAGAAATAGATTCGTTGTGTGGTAGCATGGAAACCCAGAACTTTCCACAAGATTCTGCTGACTCTTATGTTTATAAAATATATTTTACTAGGACTTTTCAAGTGGTCTGGATTTGCCAGAAGCCAGTGCATTTACCAGGAAAATGAAGGGTAGTGATGTAGAAGAATATGTAATATGTATACTGGGATAAAACTCATTTTTCAAATCTAAAACTAGTTGAAGATTTAGCACCCATGATTTTTGCCCAGTACAATAGTGTCATATATTTTTTATGAAGGGGATCAAATGAATTCAGCTAATGTGATAATAACTGCTAATTCTTTTCTTTTGTTCTTAAAACAATGGTTTTAAACAGATGGCATTAAACAACAAGTTGAGAACATGATGCACACAAGGATTATGACAAGCCAGCATCCTTTTGAAGAAAAAAATGTGGCACATAATTGAAGGAAATCACATAAAGGTGAATGGAGAGTGAAAGAGCTCTTTCTAGTAATCTGGAACCAAAGTGCCTTTGGTCTTTTTGTTCTTGTAAGTATTCACATTTGAGAGAGGACTGGTCTGATTTATGATACCACACTAAATGTCTCTTTGTTAGAAAACAAGAGAAAAGAAGTATCATAAATTCTAAGCCTAAATTTTAGAGCTACATATTAACTTCAAATTATGTTTTGCATGTTCTGGACTGTGAAAGGAAAGAAGGAAGAAAGGAAGGAAGGGAGGGATGGAGGGAGGGAAGAAAGAAAAAGAAAGGGAGATACAAGGGGAGGGAAGAAAGGAAGAAGAGAAGAAGAAAAGAAGAAAAAGGAAAGAGAAAAAAACATAAATCCTCATTTAGGAAATCTTAATGGTTCAGTTTTGATAATCAGTTGCTTATTTCTGTTTGATAGTGGGGATATCATTTACTAGCAAGAAGCACTATCTTCAGAGAGAATCATTTTCTCAGAACTTTCTGTGGTAAATGATATAGCCTTCCCATCAAAGTCCTTCTGTTTGGCTTCCTGTGTCATGCATGTGATTACTTCTTAGCTTACCTTTCTGTTTTTTTTAATGCTGTTTGATGACTTTTCTACTTTTCACTTCTAACCTATACGCACTTCCCAAATTTTTGTATGTTGACCATAACATCTTTAAGGCTACAATCTACCTTCTATTTTCTTAGCAATATACTTGAATGTCTTCAGCCTAAGGATCTTTGGACAGAATGTGTTTCTATCAACTCTCCCCGAGGAAGATTAGAATGGAGTAAACATAATAATTACCATTGACTGCAGGACCAATTAGTAAATCTCAAGGAAATGCATATTTTTAAATTTTCCCTGATTAAAGGAAAGGAAAGTTATATGTAACATCAAGAGTGAACTGTGACTACTTTGTATTCTTTGTTAAATTTATTTTTATTTATTTTTTTATTGTTGTTCAAGTCCAGTTGTCTCCATTTTCCTGCCACCACTTTCCCCTGCCCCACCAACCCCCACCTCCCAACCTCAATCCTTCCCCGCTTTGGCTTTACATGAGTCTTTTATACATATCCCTTGATGACCCTTCCTGTTCTTTTCATCTCATATTGCCCTAACCCATCCCATCTGGTTACTGTCAGTTTGTTCTCCATTTCAATATTGCTTGTTATATTTTGTTTGCTTGTTTGTTTTGTTCATTAGGTTCCACTTATAAGTGAGATCATATGGTATTTTTCTTTCACCACCTCCCTTAATTCACTTAGCATAATGTTCTCCGGTACCATCCATGTCTCGAAGGGTAGGAGTCCTTCTTCCTTTCTGCTGCATAGTATTCCATTGCGTAAATGTACCACAGTTTTTCATTCCACTCATTTAGTGTTGGGCACTTAAGGTTGCTTCAACACTTGCCTAATGTAAATTGTGCTGCTATTAACATGGGAGTGCAGGGGTTATTTCGAATTGGAGTTTCGAGAATCTTAGGGCATAATCCCAACAGTGGATTTGCCAGGTCAAAAGGCAGTTCCATTTTTAGTTTTTTTCAGGAAATTCCAAACTGTTTTCCACAGTGGCTGCATCAGTCTGCGTTCCTACCAACAGTGCACTAGGATTCCCTTTTCTCCACATCCTTGCCAGCACTTGTTGTTTGTTGATCTGTTTATGATGGCCATTCTGACTGGTATGATGTGGTATCTCATTGTGGTTTTAATTTGCAGCTTTCTGATGGCTAGTGATGTTGAGTATCCTTTCATATGTCTCTGGGCCCTCTGTATGTCCTCCTTAAGGAAGTGTCTATTCAGGTCCTTTGCCCAATTTTAATTGCATTGTGTGTCTTCCCAGAGTGGAGTCTTGTGAGTTCTTTATATATTTTAGAAATCAAACCCTTGTCCAAGGTATCATTGGCAAATATATTTTCCCATATGGTTGGTTCCCTTTTCATTTTGCTGATGTTTTCTTTAGCCGCACAGAAACTTTTTAATTTGATGAAGTACCATTTTTTCATTCTTTCCTTTATGTCCTTGCTCTAGAGGACATATTAGTGAAAATATTCCTGCATAGAATATTGGAGATTTTCCTGCCTATGTTCTCCTCTAGGACTCTTATGGTGTTACCACTTATTTTTAAGTCTTTTATCCATCTTGAGTTTGTTTTTGTGTATGGTGTAAGTTGGTCGTCAAGTTTCAGTGTTTTGTATGTAGCCATCCAGATCTCCCAACATTTTTGTTGAAGAGGCTATTTTCACTGCATTTTATGTTTCTGCCCATTTTTTAAAAGATATTTTATTTATTTTATTTTTAGAAAGAGGGGAAGGGAGGGAGAGAAGCATCAATGTGTGGTTGCCTTACTGGGGACCTGGACCACACCCTAGGCATGTGCCCTGAGGGGGGAATTGAACCTGTGACAGTTTGGTTCACAGTCCAACACTGAATCCACTGAGCTACACAAGCTGGGGCCACCCCCTTTCTCAAATGTAGTTGATCATAAAGACATGGGCTTATGTCCAGGCTCTCTATTCTGTTCTATTAATCTATGTGCCTGTTCTTATACCCATACCAGACTGTTTTGATTACAGTGGCCTTGTAATATAATTTGATGTCAGGTACTGTGACCCTCCTCCTTTGTTCTTTCTCAAAATTTCTGCAGCTATTCAGGGTTGTTTATGGTTCCATATAAATGTTTGCAATGTTTCTTCTATATCTGTGAAATATGTCATTGGTGTTTTAGTTGGGATTGCACTGAATCTGCATATTGCTTTGGGCAGTATGGACATTTTGATAATGTTAATTCTTCCAATCCATGAACGTGGTATATGCTTCCATTTATTTGTATCTTCTTAATTTCCTTAATTTCTTTCTTCAGTATACTATAGTTTTGTAAGCACAGGTCTTTTATCTCCTTGGTTAGGTTTATTCCTAGGTACTTTATTTTTCTTATTGCTACACCACATGGGATTTGTTTCCTGATTTCTGATTCTGATATTTCATTGCTGTTGTACAAAAATGCCTTCAAATTCTGAATATTGACTTTGTATCCCTCTGTTTTGCCAAATTTACTTATTAGGTTGAGTAGTTTTTTGGTGGAGTCTATAGGGACTTCTATGTATACTATCATGTCATCCACAAACAATGAAAGTTTTACATCCTCCTTTCCCATTTATATGCCTTTTATTTTTTTTCTTCTCTGATCACTGTGGCAGGACTTCCAATACTACGTTGGACAGAAGTGGTGAAAGTGGACATCCTTGTCTTAGAATATCCATTATTTTGACCACATTGATGATATATATATATATGTATTTGTGCTCTCTCACAGTAAGTGATCCATACATTATATATAAGTATATTATCACTTTTTATAATTATATGAGAACTATATGGTTCATATGTTTTCCTATTTTTCATTATATTCCGGGGTGTTCAAATGTAATTTATTATTGACTTGATCATCTGAGTCAAACTATCAAGTGCAATGTTCACTTAATTATCTAGGCTTAAAAATGTTATCCCAGATATGATATAACATTACATGCAATTTTGAATACTGTCAGAAATAAACATGTATGAGTTGTGAATTAAAAAATGAAATGTCTAGTATGTTATACTTACCAGTTTAGAAAAAGTTATTTCCTGAGCTTCAACCCTTGCCTTTGTACTCATAATTTTCAGAGCTGAAATTTTCTGATTCTGAAGACAAGTAGATCATTATGGGAGGTAAAATTCAGCTGAACTTCTTTTTAATGTGATAGTATCAAGTTTTTCATACCTATGAAAATAGCTATAGCAACATGCCTTATTATCCTCTTGTGTTCCTTTTTTCACATAACATTTAACTTTATAATATACTATATGCATCATTTATTTATTATATCCATTGTTCATCTCTCATAATCATATTTCTTTTTCACTAGGGCCAGAGTCTTCTTTTTATAAATTATTCACTGATGTGTATCAAATGTCTAGAATAGTACCTGCCACAAAGTAGGAACTCACTACCTTTTAGTTGAATGAACTCTTTCTTAACCTCATACCCCACCTTCAGTTATTGATGTATTCCTAACCCCTTCTTCAATACACTTCAGTAATGCCTATAGTTATTTCTAGAGATCCATTCTTGGCCCACTGCTCTTCTCAGTCTTCAAACTTTCCATGAGTAATCTAATACATGATCATAGTATCAACTGTCACATCTAACTCACAGAATCTACATTTATAAAACAGAACTCTACATCAAGTTTCAGAATCACATACCCAACTGCTTGTTGAATAATTATTCCTGTTACCTTAGACTCTACAATACAAATACTAAATTCAATTTAATAACGAAAATTGTGTTCCCCTCCCCTTCCTTAGAAAATGGTACCACAAATCATTCCAACATCCAAACTAGAAATTTGGAAATGATCCTTGAATCTTCCTCCTCTTGATAAATTAACAAATGTTATTGATTTACTATCTAATTTTTTTCTTTAATATAACATTATTATTCCTGTCCATATCACTTTGGCTAAGCTCTCCATTATCTGTTACCTAGGTGATTTTTTGGCTAAGAAGTTTGAGAAAACATTAAGTATACAATATCATCCAGATTTTTGTGTGCTTAAGTGACTTATATAAAGGAAAGATAGTGTTATAAAAATCTTAAACAATTCTTCCAGCCCCCAGGACTGTTCTGTTTCAAATCAGTCATTCATCTATCTTCCAAAGCAATATTTTGGAATTGTCAACATACAGATGGTAGTTGAAATAATTAAATTAGATTAAATTATCCATGAAAAGAATAAGTGAAAGGGGAAAACAGTGGAAGAGTATATTTGTTAGCAAGAGGTGGTGTATGTGTTAGGGAGAAGTGGCAAGAGATGGCATAAAGAGATAAGTAAAGACTAAATCATTAAGGGTCTTGTAAAATGTTCTGAAGAGTTTAGAATATGTTATGGATTAAATGGAATAGCATTAAAATATTTAATTCAGATAAATGAATGTGACATTAAGTTTGCTTTTAAAGTAGATTACAGTGACTAAAGTGCAAAGAATGGATTATTCTTGGGGGAAAGCAAGACTAGAGGCAGAAAAAGTAGTTAGCTATAGTAATCTTGATGAGCAATAATGGTAACATGTACCAAGTCAGCAGAAAAAAAATGTTAAATGCATCATTATGAGGGATGTATATTTCTTAGCAGTAGTGCCTTGTGAAATAACACAGGGGTGAGTTGCAAAGTATCAGGTTTAGGTTGCATAGAATTGTTTATTAGAACATAATTAAACTCTATAATAAAATTCTGTCTAAGGAGAAGTACTTAAGATCAAAAGCAACAGGGGAAAATTGAGACAACTACAGTTGAACAACAACTAAAAAAGATAAAAATCAGAGATATGTAATATGTATTTACATTTAAAAATGCAAGTAAAAACAGTGTATTTTAGAGTTCAAGTATCAAATGAGTGAGTAAACAAGTCAGAAACAATACTTGAAGGCTTGGAGGATATTGGTGCTTGGAATTATTAGAGAGCTTAATGAGGGGCTTAAATTTTACAGGTAAATGGTGATGACCCTTAGAGGAATAGACATTAAAAGAGAAACTTGAAAAAATATTTGAAATTCAATGAACAAAATTGGGCAATAGTATTTCTGCTACATGAAGCAGCATTACAAAAGTCATAAAGTGGGAAAGTTTGGCATTTTCCAGAAATTAAAAGAAGACCAGTAATTTGATTTCAGAAAGCTGAGGAAAATGGATAGAAAATAAAATAAAAAGTTAATCAGAAGCCAGGACATGTAAGCCTTACTGATAATTTCATTTAAATTTTTTTCCATGAAGAAATGGAAAGTTATAAGTGACTAAATAAAATTTACATTTAAAGATCACCCTGGTTGTAGTTCAGAAACTGAATTGTAGTGAAGCAAAGAGAGAAGTCAGAATATTTGTCATATTGTATTGCAGGGGTGCAAAGGAGAGACAATGCTGTCTTAGGGAATAGTTGTGGCAGTGTGGATGGAGAAAAATAGTCAAAATTGAAATATACATATTTGAAAACATAACCAAAATAGGTGTTTTGGTCATATGGAATAAACCATTATGGTTCAGGAATACAATAGATGTATAGAATAGCATGGTCTGAGGAAAAGCCTGCATTATCACCAAAATATGAAAAACAAGAGGAAGATGAATTTTGGCTTTTAGAATTTTATGAGTTAAATTTCCAGACATGCAAATGTTGAGATGTCTGTAAAATGTTTAAACAGAGATATCTGAAAAACCTTTGGATACATTAACCTACACTTAAGGCGGAGATTTAAGCTAGAGATAAAATGCTTAGTTATTAACACTCTTTTAGTAAATAACACAGTAGTTGATGAGATCATATACAATTTTTGTAGTGTGAAATAGAAGGCCCAGTACATAACTCCAAAGTTCATCTAATAGGTGGAGAAAAACAGTCCATTAAAATTTTAGAAGGATAACTAGTGCCACTTGCAAGGAAGTAATCTATCCTAAGAAAATAAGGCCTCATAGGGGAGACAGGCAAAAATAAATTCCAAGTGTTTGTTGGTAAGTATCCTGTGACCCTTGCTGTAGTCAAGTTTGTACTTGTTTGTTTTTTTTTGGTGGGGGTACTCAGAGGCATATTAATGTCTGTTGAGGTCCCAGAAGCAGAAGAAAATATTTAAACATACTATCAGGTTTTACTACTGATTGTAAACTTGTACGTACTTAAAATTGCACATATGAAACCAAACTTGGTGTCATTAGAAAAAAAGTGTAAACAACAGAAATGTATTCTCTCACAGTTCTGGAGGCTAGATGTCTAAGCCCAAGATAATAACAGGATTGGTTCCTTTTGAAAACTGTAAGGGAAAACCTGTTCTATCCCTGTGTTCTAGCTTCTGGTGGGTTGATGGGAACCTTTGGCAATCTTTGCCTTGTAGATGCATCACCCACCTCTGCCTTTATGTTCATATGGATTCCCCTTGTGTGCATTTCTGTGACCAAATTACCCCTTTTTGTAAGAACAGTAGTCATATTTGAGTGGAGGCCCGCTCAAATATGGCCACATCTTTTCTAAAAATATATTTTATTGATTATGTTATTATTGTTGTTCCAATTTTCCCCTTTGTCTCAGCAAACTCCTCTTAGTTCAGGTCCATGGGTCATGCATATAAGCTGTCTTCTCCATTTCCTATACTATTCTTAACATCCTCCTATTTCGTACCTACTAATTATGCTCTTTAATCCCTATACCTTTTCCCACACTCTCCCTCTTCCCCCTCCCAGTGAATAAACTTCCAGATGATCTCTATATCTATGATTCTGTTCCTGTTCTGGTTGTTTGCTTAGGTTGTTTTTTTTTAGATCGAGATGTCAATAGTTGTGAATTTGTTGGTCTTATAATGTTCATAGTTTTGATTTTCTTATTTTTTATAAGAAAAATAAGGGACTTATTTTATAAATCCCTTTAACATTTCATGTAACGACAGCTTGGTGAAGATGAACTCTAGCTTTACCTTGCCTGGGAAGCACTTTATCTGCCTTTCCATTCAAAATGATAGCTTTGCTGGATAGAGTCATTTAGGTTGTAGGTCCTTGCTTTTCATGACTTTGAATACTTCTTTCCAGCCCCTTCTTGCCAGTAAGATTTCTTTTGAGAAATAAGCTGATGGTCTTATGGGAACTCCTTTGTAGGTAACTGTCTCCTTTTCTTTTGCTGCTTTTAAAATTCTCTCATCTTTAATCTTGGGTAACTTAATTATGATGTATCTTGGTGTGTTCCTTCTCGGATCCGAATTCTTTGAGACTCTGAGCTTCCTGGACTTCCTGGAAATTTATTTCCTTCACCAGATTGGGGAAGTTTTCCCTCATTATTTGTTCAAATAAGTTTTCAATGTCTTGCTCTTCCTCTTCTCCTTCTGGCACCCCTATGATTCAGATGTGGGAACGTTTTAATTTGTCCCAGAAGTTCCTAAGCCTATCCTCATTTTTTAAAATTCTTTTTCCTTCCTGCTGTTCTTATTGAATGCTTCTTCCTTCCTTGTGTTCCAAGTCATTCATTTGATTCTTGGCTTCATCCTCTGCACTGTTGGTTCCCTGTAGATTTTTCTTTATTTCACTTAGTGTATCCTTCATTTCTTCTTGTATGGGTTTGCCATACTTAATGAGTTATTTGAACATCCTAATCATCAGTGATTTGAACTCTGTATCTGATAAGTTGGTTATCTCTGTTCTGTTTAGTCATTTTTCTGGGGTTTTGTTATGTTCTTATATTTGGGCCAGATTTCTTTGTCTCCTCAATATGGTGGCCTGCCTGTGCTTGTTTGGGTGTATTAGGTAAAGAAGTAAAGCTATTTAGACTCCCTGTCTTAGAAAAGGCACCTGTAAATTGTGTGGAGCAGAACCTTAGGCAATCGCCAGTGTGGGGCAACCCACTTCAGTGCTTTGTGGATATTGGTGATAGGAGGGTTTGGAAAGGGAACAATGTTGCTGCCTGGCTTCTGGAGGTTTACCTGGCACTTGCCCCATTTCCAGTCACTGTACCCACTTCCTGTGTGTGACTGGCACCTTTCCATCTGTTGCCCTGGTGGTAAATCCCAGAGTGGGTGGGTTTGCATACTTTCTAAGTCCATGCAAGCCCTTTAAGCAGACCCTCCTGAGAAACTGGCAGTTTCTTCCACTGTCTGAACTCCCAAATGGTTTTTATATCCTGAAGTTATGGGGATCTATCTTCCTAGTGCTGGAACCCTGGGCTGTGTCGTCTGGCCTGGGGCTGGGATCACTTGCTCCCAAGGTATCCCTCCTAAATTTTATCCAGCACACATGAGAGTGGACTGCCATTTTCTCCACTGCCACCACCACCACTTCCCTGTGCCACATATCTCCCATTTCTGCACCTCTCCACTCATCTCCACCCATCTCTGCCACTCTGCCTCTCCTATCTATCTGGATGAATGTGACTTCTTTAAATCCTTGGTTGTTGGACTTCCATACAGTTCAATTTTCTGACAGTTATGGGTGCTTTTTGTTTTGATATTTAGTTGTAATTCCCTCTGTAGTTGTGAGAGGAGGCAAAGCATGTCTACCTATGCCTCCATCTTGACTGGAAGTCCCCCCTGTACTTGATGTTTTAATCATAGCATGTATTTTCATGTTGTTATCTTTGTCAGTTATTTTCATAATGCCTTGTATGTGCTTACTTAACCTACATTAATTGCTTAAGTTTTAGCACAACAAGAAAATAACAAAGGTATGTGAGAGTTATTTTGCAATTCTCCAGGTACTATGAAAGGCAGAAAATATGGAGCATAGAATACAAAGTAAAGTGTACACATAATAGAAACTTAATTCACTTGAAAAAGTCAGTAAACACATTTGTTAGTATTACTTTGGGGTTTAAGTTAAGATTTTTTCCTCTTCCTCCAAACTGAAGACTACTCTTTGTGTATAAAACAGCCATAGTGGAAAGAAAAGCAAGATATCAAGAGAGAACAGAGGGAAGAGGAAAAGAAAGAAGACAGGGAGGAGTGAAAGAAGCAAATATAATTAATTCGAAATTACATTTTGAGATTCTCATATTTTATTTATTTGTATTTTAAAACAAGTAAAGATACTAAATAATTCCAGTTGTGGATACTTATACAGGGAAACAGTACAGTTTTTAAAAGCTTGACAAAATATATCCAATTATTCTACAATTGCCTTTATGCAGTCAAGATTCTCAGGAAGTGGACAAACATAAATATAGGTCACTGATTTGCCAGCATGAAAAGAAGCAATACCTCCCATATTTTCTGGGACCCAAAATATACATTTCATTTACCAGTATGTCAACGTGGTTCTAAAATGCAGGTATCCATGTTATGTACTTAATTTGTTCTCAAAATGAGACTAAAAGATGTGATGGAAAAAGGCTGCTGGAAAAAATAAGATGTGTTTACTCATATCAGAGGCAGAAAACCAGACAAATTGTTGTAGACAATTTGTAGTAGAGTTGTTCCCCTTACCCAAATAGACTCTCATAATTATCTGTCTGAATATCATTTGACCTACTCCTTTAGACCCCTGAAATTATATGGATAGAAAACCATTTGTAAAAATGCAAATACAAGGGAGATTGTAATAAATTATTAGCATCATTGGTTCCATTACTTAGGGTTATTTAATCAAATTAGCAACCCGAAAATGAGGAGCTTTAAATGGGAATCAGTTTTATAAAACTGCCAGTACGAGATAGGTCATATGTTTTACCTCTGACTGAAAATTGATACCCTTTCACAAAAGGACAAATATTGTACTATATTTCCATGAAGTGTTCACAATAGGTACATTCTTAGAGACAGAAAGCAAGATAATATTGCCAGGGAATATGTGATGAAAATGTTCTGAAATTAGATAGTGGTGATGTGGTTGCACATTATAAATATACTAAATGTCACTAAGAATAAAATTTATGCCATGTGCATTTTAGTGAAGAAAAAAAAAACATACAGTAAAAGGATCCAAGAGGGCAACAGAGTAGAAGGTACACTCACCTTCTCCCATGACCAAACTAGAAGTACAACAAAAATGTAAAGTAATCAACCTGAAAAACAACTGAAGGCTATCTGAACAGAACTCTTATAACCAAGAATCTAGCTGAAGCCACACTGAGACTGGAAAGAAGGACAGAGACTAGAAAAGGGCTGGCCCCATTCCAACAGGCTGGCTGTGGGTGACATTCCTGAAGCATGTATTAGCTGCAAAGTTTTCCTCTAAGGAGCATGGGGCCTCAAGCCCATATCATGTCACAGTCCCCAGTCCAGAGCACCAGAGCCCTTAAGGGGTGCCCACATAAGATCTGACTGTGAAAATTAGTGGGGATTTTGTCTGCAAGGGAGAGATAAGAGTCTGACAGAAATCCAGGTATCCTATTAAAGGGTCAGCACACAAAATCTTAGTTGCAGTCACTCACCCTGGGCTCCAACAGAGGTTAGGAAAAGCTGACTACAGTACTGTGAGGAAAGACTAGGGTTTGTGGCCCTAGGGAGACAGCTAAAGAAACAGCCACCAGGAGCCCCGTGCTGAATCCCTGTCCCACACTATAGCTGCCATTTTTCTTAGGTTGAGCACTCTGCTCCATAATTCATCAGCCTGGGGGAATGCAATAGTCCCACTTTCCAGACTTCCTTTCATACCACCCTGTGGAGCTCACACCCTGGGGAGGAGTCAGCTGTGTAGTCTCAGGGTAAAGAGGTCAAGGAAGAATCAATGGGGTTTTAGTGACTCTGTTGTGTGGCTCTGGGGCAGGGGCCATTCTTCCCACTTTCCCATGACCCTGACCCTGACCAGTGCCTCCTCTTCACAGGAAATCCATTGATTCCTCCCTGATAAACTTGGCCCCTCTAGGAGGTCCAGGCAGAATCCAGGGCAGACTGAGTTGTGTGCCATGAGGATGGGGGCCACTTTTTCCTTGCTCAACCTGCTGGTGCAAATCCATCTCTTTACATGACCAAATACTGGTCTGCTTGGGCTTCATAAATTCTGATGACCTCACCTGTATGACTCCATGAAACACCGCCCCACCATAAATGTCTTCAGAGACCTAGCCAGTGGCAGCTAGCCTTGGTGTACCCTGGGAATTTTGATGAATGGCCTCAGACCCAGCACAGGCACCAAGTCTGAACTTGTATCAATCTAGTGAACACAATTTGTCTTATCTGCGACTCACTGAGAACCAATCCCTTGCAACTTATGTACTACCACAGGCTTTTTCCATGATTGAGCCAAACAGACAGCTAGCAGGCAGAGGCAGATTGAGAAAGACCTTGGGGTGAAACAAAAATGGCAGAAGCACCAAGAAAAAAAGCATCAAAGTCAATGAGTTCAAAAACTATTTTGAGCACCAGAAAAAAGCATCTCGATAGGTGTATTGCATCAAATAGAGTACCTTGAACATGACTAAAGTTTAAACATGTAACAACGAATACGAATTCTGGGCTTTTTTGGTCTCCCCTCATATAATGTTAAATTAATCAGCACAACACATTTTCATCATGTTTTCTGAACTTTGTGGTAACATCCAAGTAGTGCAGAAAACAAAAAAAGAAAGAACTTATGGAGAGGGACAAAAATGTGGTGATTGAGGGACTAGGGAGGAGGAAGTGTGGAGGTGAAAGAGGGTAGAGTGGAGATAAATGATAATGGAAATAATACAATAAAGAAATAAAAATAAAGATAAAATCAAATAAGGAAAAAATGGAAAGGAGTGAGTGAATTTCACATTTTAGATGGTGGACTAAGCATATATTTTTGGCTACTCTTTCTGTAAACTGCCAAACAATAATGGTAAAAGAAAAATGTTAAAACAATGAAGAGATGGTAAGGAAGCCCTCATAGAATTTTAAAAGGCAAAAAAAAAACAACAAAAAACCAAACCCAAAAAACATTCGACAGAAAATAAAACCATTAAGGAGTAGTTGTCTAAGTATCTAAACACACGAGAGGTTACAGAGGAGAAACTCTAGATTCAGTGTTGATAGGTATGGGAATGAGACCACCCCTCCCCCCACTATGAGTTAATTACAAGTCTGTGTACGGTAAGTTTTCCTTTATGTATATTCAGAATCCATGCAGCTGAGCATATTTAAATTTAGGCAAAAACAAAAAGATTCCTCTCTAAAAAATATTAAGCCAACTATTTGAGGATAATTTGAGCTTAGGTTGCATATGTGTTCTTGTTAGCAAAATTATTCCAAATTCTGGCATTTGGGAGAATACTGGCCTGAAGGTTGGTACCCTCCCGCTCTTAAAATGAACCCTTTTAGTGGATAAGCCTGGCTCACATACATAGAATTCCAAGTCAGATATCTTAAACACAGAGAAACCTAATGGGAAAAATATACACACACACACACACACACACACCCATGCACACACACACATATATCAATGCTACCTAGAAAAATCAAACAAACTGCCTGTTCTGAAATGTACAAAAAGTCAGAGGAGTAAATAAAATCGACAACATCAAAGCCCAGGAACAGAGAACAAACACAAGTATTGACATCGGGAAATATTTTTTTAAAGACATAATTCAGGAAACAAACAAAAAAAAAATCTAACTCCACTCTACAGTCCTCTTATTTGCATATTCAGAGCTACTCATAAAGCAATTTCATTCATCAAAAAATCAATGAAAGAGGAAGAGTCACAGTACAAAAAAAATGGAAAATATCATAAAGTATTATTTCAAAAATAAAATTGCATGGAAATTTGGAAGATAAAGTTGAAGAAATATCCCAGAAGATAGATAGGAGAGCAAAGAGAGGAGATAGTGGAGAGAAAAAGTGAGTAGGCTAAATAAAGTTATTGAAACAAGAAAAATAGGTTTAACTATGTAATTTAAAGATACAAGAGTAACCAATAGCTGTATTTGTCAAATATGCCCCAATAAAGTTTAACATTTTTTTAAAAAGTATATCCAATACAGAGATTAGGGGAAGGATGATAGTGACAATTACCTAAAATCTTACCTTTCAATGAGGAAATTTAATGGATAATGTATTAAATCAAGAAGTTAATGAACAATATAAGCATGTAATTTCAAGTCTGAAAACCTAAAAAAAATCATAGTGGTTAAAAATGGTTACCTCAGAATTCTACTCAGAAATAAAGAATAAACTGCTGATATATGAAACAACATGGGAGAACCTCAATGCATTTAAAAAGAAAGACACAAAAGAATACAAACTGCTTGCTCTATGTTTCCCATTAATTTCTAGAAGAAACAAATCAATAGTGATAGGAAAGAGAGTAGTTGTTGATTGTCAGAGCCAGAGTTTGAGGAAAGAAAATTGACTGCAAAGGGGCTCAAAGGCACTGTTGGAAGCGATGGACATTATCTGCATCTCAATTTTCCTGGTGTTTACACAACTATATATGTTGGTCAACACTCATCAAATTTTAAAACTATACCAATAGAAGTTAATAAATATATTTCATACCATTAGAAAGTTGATTGAAAAAAATAATCAAAATTATAAAGACTAGGAAGTGGAACTGGGAATAGGTAGTGATGGGGAATGGAACATTGCAATCATTAATGACGTATATTATTTGATATTTTTAAAAGATTTTACTTGTTTATTTTTAGAGAGACAGGAAGAGAGGGAGAAAGAAAGGGAGAGAAACATTGATGTGTGACAGAAACACCCATTGCTTGCCTCTTACATGTCCCCAGCCTGTGACCTGGCCCAGAACCCAGGCTTGTACCCTGGTCAGGAATTGAACTGGCGACCATTCAGTTCACAGGCCAACACTCAACCCAAAGAACCATAGCAGCCAGGGCTATTATATGATATTTTAACCATATAACAATTAAAATAAGAAATCAAAAACAGAAGACAGTGGGTAAAATACACATGGATAGAAAGGAAACATCTATAAATGCCACATGAATAAATTATGCTTATGATGTTAGAACTTTTTACTCAAATTGTCTTTTAAAAAAAATTTTAGTTGTAAGTAAAGAATTTTATTTTATTAAATATTTCAAAACAACCTTTTAAATAGTCAAAACAATACATAATTTTATTTTTGACTGCTTTTTAATTATGAAAAGTTACAGATTTTAATTAATATATGTGAAGTGAATGAATCTGTAAAGAAAAAGTATAATGTGTTCATTCAATCAATATAAATTTAGGGAGTGTTTACCATGTGCCAAGAATTCTGTTGGGGGTAAGATTACAGAGAGTTGTACAGAAGTCATAGTTCCTACATACATAGAATTCAAAATCTTGGAAGGATATCAAACAGCAAACAATTTAATACTATATGATAAGTGTTGCTCTTGAGATATTTGCACGGCTTTTGGAAGCTAAGAAGACTATTTAGTAATTTTGCCTGGGGAAATTGGAGAAAGCTTCAAAACAAGAATGTTAATAAGTTAAAGCTGATACTGGAAACTGAGAAGTTCCATTCAGAAAGACAAACATGTACAAAGGCTAAGTTGTGTGAAACAGAGTGTTAAATGTCAAGGAAAGTAAATAGTATTGTGCAACAAGAGCACATGTGAGGAAGGTGAATGGGAACCAAGTGCTGGAAAGACAGACTGCAGGCAATTATTACCAGAAAAGCATTAAAGATTTCATCCTGGAGACACTGATGAGCCAAAGGAGAATTTTACATTGGGAAGTGCTATTCTGGCAACAGTGTGAAAGGAGAGAAAAGAGATTCCTAAATAATCAGTCAATAGGTGACTGTAATTGTCCAGGCTGAAAACCTGCACAGATATAAAGCAAGAGTCATTATAATAAAATTTTTGGTTTCATAAGGGAAAAACTTTGCCTTAAATATGATCAACTTTTAAAATAAGGATAATCTTGTATTTATGAGACAGTTATTCTTTCACATATTTGTTGCAAAAGTATTTGGCTTTGCTTTTAAATCTACAAAGGAAAATATAATGAAATGTTTTATATATTTGTTTAGAGTTAAATATTGTGTGAGAAAAATTATTCAATTCTGAAAAATATTTTGTTAGAATCAGATTGTAAATTATGTGCAGATAATTTAAAGTTCTGCTTTTTTGGACATATCAACTCAAAATATTCATCTTAGAATTAAAGTAAAACTTCTACAGCTTCTGGAGTATAGCATTAGATCCAGATCTCATTTTCATATTGCATATATCCAGGTTCTATGGCCTTCCATCTGTTTTTACTTTACAGGAAAGCTGGGAGAGTGTTGAAAACTATTTCTTTTCCATGTATTGGCAAAAGAATAATTTCCTTAAGCAAAGTGAAAAAGGAAAGGATGGCTATAATGTGGCAAAAATTATTTAATCAAAACATAGACTATAAAAATGCTAACTTCTATGGGTTCACTTTTTAAAGTACAGTTGATAAACAAAATTATACTAGTTTCAGATGTACAACACAGTGAATCAACATTTGTATCCTTTACAATGTGATCACCACAGTAAGTCAAGTAATCTGTCACTATACAAAGTTATTACAATAATACTGACTATTTTCCCTATGTTGTACATTATGAGCTCTGATTTATTTAGCCCATACACCTCTTACTCACATTTATCCTTTTTACTCACCCCCCCTCCTCTGGCAACCATCAGTATCTGTATCTATGACTCTCTTTCTGTTTTGTTTTATTAGCTTGTTTTTATTACATTCCACACATAAAGTAATCATAAAATATCTGCGACTTATTTCACTTAGCATAATATCCTCTAAGTCCATTCATGTTGTTGCAACTTGCAACATTTAATGATTTTTATGACTGAATAATATTCCATTATATATATGTACCACATATTATTTATCCATTCATCTCTCAATGGACACCATCATATCTTTTATAACCTGGCTACTGTGAATAATGCTGCAATGACCATAAAGATGAATATATATTTTTAATTAGTGTTTTTGTTTTCTTCAGATACCCAGAATATCATAGGGTTATTCTATGATATTCTGGGTTATATCATAGTTTTATTTTTAGTTTTAAAAATATATTCATTTCAAATATTCTTGCATCCTCGGTCATTATTTTTAGATATTTGAAAGCAAGAACAATGTTGATTCACTTGTATATTCCAGCACCTTTTTACTCTGGGCTCTAAATAAATAAATGTCCTGAGAGCTTTAAGCAATGAAAAAAATTATTAATAGATAACAGTTATGATATTCTTAGCTAAACCTTTACATAGTCAAGATCGCTTAAATTATTTGCAAAGTACTTAAATCCTGTAATGTGCAGAAGGTGTTATGTAGTTCTAACTTATTATGAGTCCCTTCCAACTTCATGTGATTCAGATCAGTTTTTTTTAAATGTGTATTATTCAGGCCTATTCATAGAAAGACATCATAGAAACATCTGTCTCACTGCTCTGTAGATACTGGCTAAACAATTTGTACTTATTTGTTCATTTTATTATTTTAACAAATACTTTTGGAATTCCTAATATTTACTGGGGTTTAGAATTACAGAGATGAATAAAACATAACTCTTTTCCTTGATAATCTCAGATATGGCACAGGATATTGACACATACAATAATTTTAATATAAATAATGCATGCTATAATAGATGTTAGTACAATGTGTAATGAGAGTTCAGAGGAAGGATCAAGGATATTTCACTGACAAAATTATTTAAAGTTTATAGAACTGACATTTTAGGTGGCTCTTGAAGGATGAAAACATTTAACAGGCATATGGAAGGATTAAGAATAACATTTCGGTTAATAAGAATAAGACATTTTTAAAAGCTTGGAGACATAGAAGAAGATAGAGCATTCCAGAATTGGAAAATAATGTAGTACAATAGTAATTTGACATGCATGGATAGTAGTTCTGATAGCTTGAGCTAGAAAGATAGAAGGGGCCAAACTGCCAATACCTTAAGGTACCACACCAAAAAGTTTAGATTTTAGAGTGTATGTAGCAGGGGACATTGGAGATTTCTGCAGGTGAGAGACAGTAGTACATTTGTGCTTTAGAAGGCTATTTTAGATGATAGGATACAAGTTGATTGGTATGTGAAAATAATTTACAGCGGTCTGGGTGAAAGACTAAGACACAATTATCAGAGTGTGGGAGAGAACCGATGAAATCAAGATTCAGGAACTTTGTATTCCTAGAGTTTTAAATAAAAGTGAGATAGAAATAAAATATAGATCAGAATTTAACATTCTCTCTGAAATCAATCAGAGGGGATAAATATGGGACTTTGAAATAGAGCATCAACATATAAAACAGTAGAGAAGTAAAAAAGATAAAGAACCAAGGGAATGAAAAATAGTGTTGGGCTGTAGTGCAAAAAGATACAAGGATAAAGTTAGAATGAATGATTGTGTATAATGTCAAGAGAAAAAAGGCTTCGATGAAAATGCCAACAATGTCAAATGTGAAAGAGACATCCAGCAAAATGAAGTCTGATAAAGAATTGTTGGATTTCACAAGAAGGAAGTTGTTGATTGACTTCCTGGCAAATAGTTTAAAGAATTAAAGTCCAAAACTAATTTGGAGTGGGTTCAATAATGATTAGTGGATGAGGATTTAGAAACAAGTTGAAGTTCTCTGAGCTTCCTAGACTTCTATGTCTATTTCCTTTGCCAGATTGGGGAATTTTTCTTTCATTATTCTTTAAAATACATTTTCAATTTCTTGCTCTTCCTCCTCTCCTTCTGGAACCCCTATGATTCAGATGTTGGCACATTTAAAGTTTTTCCAGAAGTTCCTAAGCCTCTCCTCATTTAAAAAAATATTTTATTTATTTATTTTTAGAGAGAGGGGAAGGGAAGAAGTATGAGAGGGAGAGAAATATCAATGTGTGGTTGCCTCTCATGTGCCCCCAACTGGGGACCTGGCCCACACCCCAGGCATGTGCCCTGACTGGGAATCACACCAGCAACCCTTTGTTTCACAGGCCAGCACTCAGTCTACTGAACCATAGCAGCCAGGGCCTGCTCCTCATTTTTTGAATTCTTGTTCCTTTATTCTGTTCTGGTTGAATGTTTATTTCTTTCTTTTGTTCCAAATCATTGATTTGAGTTCTAGTTTCCTTCCCTTCACTGTTGGTTCCCTGTATATTTTTCTTTATTTCACTGTGTACAGGCTTCATGTCTTCCTTTATTTTGTGACCACACTCAATCATTTCTTTGAGTATCCTAATTACCAGTGTTTTGAACTCTGCATCTAATAGGCTGGCTATCTCTTTGTCAATTAGCTCTCTTTCTGGAGCTTTGATCTGTTCTTTCATTTGGGCCACATTTCCTTGTTTTGGTGAACCTGTTACATTGTAAGGGGTGAAGCCTTAGGTATTTGTTAGGGAGGGGCTACCAGCTTTGCTGCATTGTGGCATTGTACTTGGTGGAAGGGTCAGAGAAGGAACAATGCCACATGCATTGGGTCTCACCACACTTGGAGTCACTTCCCCCACTTCCTGCAAACAACTGGAGTCCTTCCAGTTACTTCCCTGGTACACATTCCCGAAGTAGATGGTCTTGTGTACATTCTAGGAGCCCATGGACCCCTCAAATGGGCTCTTTTGAGAGATACTCAGTTCCTTCTACCACTGCAACTGTCAAAGGTTTTTACAGCCAGAGGTTATGAAGTGTGAAAGAGGGAATAATGCCACTTGTTCAGCTCTCACCCCACTTTCAGACACTTCCCCTGTTTCCTGCAAGCAAATGATGCTCTTCCAGGTGCCTCCCTTGTGCTGATTCCTGGGCTGGTGGGCTTGTGTACCTTCTAGGACCCCGTGTGCCCCTCAAACAGACTCTTCTGAGAGACTGGCAGCTTCTTCTTCTTCCACAACCACCACCGATTTTTATAGCCAGAGATTATGAGGCTTTGATTTCCCAGTGCTGAAACCCTGGGTTGTGCTGTCTGTCCTGGGTTGGGATAGCTCACTTCCCAGTTGTCCCTCCCAGTTTTTATCCATCCCAGAGTGTGGACCACCCAGTCCACCAGCCACCACCTCAGTACATGTCCTTTCTGCTCCAGCTGCCTGTCTCTGCTCCTCCTTTGAATCTGGATGAGTGTTTCTTCAGAGAGTTCCAAAAAAAAAGTCCCTTCTCCTCCTTTTTCACCTTCTCATTCATTTTTCCTTTTTCTTTTTTAATGAGAATACATAAGCGTAAATATAGGCTGAAGAAAAAGTACAACTGTAGGAACATTGAAAATAGTGTGAGTGGTGGGGGAAACTCATAATTCATGGTTCAGGGTCACAGAAAAAATAGACAGGATAGACATTAATAACAATATGATTTAATATTTAAGATTCCAGGCTCTGGAAACTGGAAGACCTGAGGTTGTATTTTGCCTTTCCAGTTAATATTTGTATGAATTAAAAAAAACTATTAAACTTTAAAGTCTCACTTTCTTTATCTGTAGAATGAAAACAATAATGACAACTACATCACAGGGCAATTATAAAAAGAAGGTGAGAAACTGGAAGGAAAAAACATGATATAATTCCTGGTATACAGTAAGCCATTATTGTTGTTTTGTTACAGAGAGTTATCTTTATGAAAACAAAGGTAGGTAGATTGCCCATTTCTCTAAAATAAAATTAAAGGAGACAAGGATGATTAAAGACAGATAATTTTGTAGTTAAACAAAGACAATGTGAAATTATTTTATTTCTGGAGCAGTTGTGTGTGTGCGTGCATGCTCACATGCTATAGGGACATTATGCATATTTTACTTGGGAGTGAATAGCTTGGAAGACAATTAATGATCTGAGCTATCTTGTCTTTGATCAAATATTGATATTTAAGTCTTTGCTCAAATATTTTAATAATCCAGATTCAGATATAATGTATAGGGTTAATAAAGAACAACATAATCCACCCATCTCCAGTTCTCACATGATTCTCTCCCGAGCATAAATAAACATTATCATTCACATATGTAGCAACAAAGTTAGAAATTATGCTCAAATATTTTTTTAAATTTAATTACATGCTTTAAAATTAGTCATAGAGATGTTGCATCTAGCACAACAAAATAAAGTTTTGAGTTTCTTTCCATCCATGCTTTGTTCACCAATTAATTATTTGTACAAATAGCTGTTTCTAATATTAGCTACTTTTTCCAATATTGGTACACTGAACCTG
>PVJD01006330.1:0-100101 GCA_004026545.1 Mormoops blainvillei
GGGACTCTGGCGCAGTCACTTGGCCTCCCAGCCTGCTGACTTTTCCATGCATTAAGCGGGGAAGCTGCTAAGTAACCCTTCTGCCCTTGAAGCAAAGGCTAAACAGGCCATCAGGAAAGGCTGTGTCTTTGGCAGGGAGATGGCTGGGGCCACAACACATTAGTATGAACAGCTGTACCTCCCCTGAAAGCCATTTCAGGTTAACCAAAGCCCTGCCCCCAGGAGGCAGGGAGCCGGGGCAGGAGGGAGGAGAGGATCAGGCCCGAAGAGCTGGGCTCAGGTGAGATTTATAAATAGGAACATGGAAACTCATGGAAGAAGCCAAGCGAGGCAAAGGAGAATTGGCAAGTCGGGGCGCAACCGTTCTAAGATGTAAGTAATTAATAACGGAGAAGCCAAATTTCTTGGGGACTCAGAGGGCCATTATGTAACTGTTTCCCCAGATCAGGATCACAGAAGCAGTTGGCAGCTGGGAAGCACCGACAGGAGTAAAAGGTTTGGTGCTTACATTGTCTGTTCATTTATTCAGGCAACAAATACTTATTGCCTGGTGCACATGAGACCGCACCCGGGATTAGGGGAAGGAAGAGTAGCAAAGGCGTTGTCTCTGTTTCCAGGATGCGAAAAATTTCACCAGGGAGAAAGACACAACAAGAGCTTGGAGGAGCAGTGTCATGACTTACCACTGTGCCGTGCCATGCGCTGTGTTGTATTCTATCGCGTTTCTCATGGGGGACAGCTGTTGTGTTGTCTTCCTGGAAACCTTCCACTCTGTGGTAATGCAGCCCCTTTCTTTTGGGGGCAGGGGTTGTCCCCCAGCCTATGCTAGTCTGAATAAGAGCTGTATGTCTCCACCTCCCCAGCCCTAGTGACAGTGAGTGGAAGGGGCTCATGACTCAAACCAGGCAGCCCGGGTTCTCCGTGGCATTTTTCAACTGGAGCTCAGACAAAGAAGCACCATTTCTCTCTAGACAGGAGGCGATGGGGTGACGTGAAGCGCTGCAGAGATGAGTTTTCTGATTCAGAAAGGCAGACAGTTGAAAGGAGAAAAGTGACAGACAGGAAGAAGCTGAGAGATGCCACCCTCCATCCCCGCTCCCAAACACACACAGAGCAAGAGGGAGAAAATGAGAGGGAGAGAGGGGTGGGCAACAAGGGCACCTGTACCCCTGCTTTCACCTTCTTAGAAACACCGCTAAAAGTACCCCTCCTTTTTTTATAATCTCAGTGAGCTCAAATTCAGTTTCTGTCACTTACAATCAAGCGTCCTGACTTACATATCCATGCCCCCTTCACCCCTGCCCCCGCCCGGAGGTAGAAAGAGAAGGAAACTAGTATTAAATTCCTACGATGGGCCAAGCATTATTCTAGACTCTTTACAAATGAGCTCATTTAATTCTCAAAGTGATCTGTGAGGTAGAGCTCAGTGACCCTGGGAATAGCTAAAGAGAGAGAGGTTAATTAACTTGCTCAAAGTCAGAGAGGTAAGAGCCGAAACCTGGACGGGGAATGGTGGTTGGCGTGGGAGTTGGAGGCAATTGAGGAGGATGCTTTTCTTGTGCTCAAGTAGCTCATGGAATTAAGCAATCACAAATAAATATTTATAGATTATGGTAGGATTTTTGAAAATAAAACGGAAGGGGGTAGGAAACAGTGCCGACTTAAACTGAAGGACAGAGGATGGGGAGGAGCTGTCCGCAGAGGGCAGCGGGACATCAGTCACCAGCGGAAAGACGGGAAAGAGAGACTCCAAGGCGTGTTGGTTGAGGGCAGGAAGACTAGTAGGAGGGGGTTGCACCAGTAGAAGAAGCTGGTGGTGGCAATGGCTGGCACTGACTTGGCCCATGAGCAAGGGAAGGGTTGGAGGGGAACATTGGACGCAGCAGGGCTTTTTCACGGATTACACATGGTAGGGAAGAGAAGTCAAGGCTGGCTGCCCAGTTCAAAGAAGAGAGACGTTCTATGCCTGGGTTGACAGACATAGCAGGAAGCAGAAGGGGACACCTGCCGGAGGTGCTACAGGTTGTTTGCAACAGGGACGGGTGACATGGAAGGAGAAAAGAACTATGAAAATATCCTGGCATTTTGATTGCGATCAGGGGGTCTGGCTAAGTTGGTGCCGTGGGAAAGAAAACCAAAAATAGATGCAGTGAAATTTGTCTTGAAAATGGAATTCCTTGGCGGGTTGGAGAACCCTGTTCCAACAGCCATGGCTGGGACAGTAGTTCCCAGGGAGCTTATCTCAGAGCACAGTGCTTTGCACTCATCTTTGGTACTTGTTGTCTTTCAAAGGTGGGAGGATGGAAGGGGGAGAGAGAAATATTATGATTCTCAGAACTATCCATCCTTTGGCGTCCTGCGCTGAGAACTCCACAGTTTGTAGAAGAGCAAAGCTATTTGGTCTCCTTCCTCAAGATCTTCTGAAAACTATGTTAGGCAGTTTAATCCATGAGCTATAAGAGCATTTAGTGCTTTCAACTAATAATAGAAAACACTTCACTCACCCGCTCAACCCAGAACCGCCCCAAACATGGCCTCAGTGGAAACATGAAAGGCCATGCCATGTAGTGGTTATGAATGCTACACAACCATGCAGGTGTGTCCTGCACAACTTCAGGGGGTGTGGTTCATGGAAGTGACGATGTGCCCGGTGTCCCCTGGAGCAGGATTACACACTGGTCTTGCATAAGAGAACTTCAGTGTAAGCTCCAGCCTGGTTCCTTAATGGCTATGAGACTCTCTCAATGAGAACCTTTATCTCTCTGGGCCTTAGTTTTGTTGGCTGTCAAATGGGGAAGGGAAATGAACCAGGTCAATTTCTCCAAAAGCATGTGTGCTGGGACACAATTCTATAGGCCGTGATTAGGGCTTACATGGAAAGCAGGGTTCCAAGGCAAAACAAACCGTATTTGGAAAGCTAACATAAGTTGTTTTGTTTTGTTTAAGTGGACGTATACGATAATAATGTACCACATGAAATAATAAAAGTGGAATTAAAATCACAGAGTTTTACATTTTGGGGACCGCGGTGTATTTTTAATTTTCAAGGAACAACTGGTTGTGCATCGCTTTGTGGCTAGAGTGACAGTTTTTCAAAACTTTGTTTTCAATTACAGATTATTTCATAGTTATTATACTAAAATTAGAAAATACGGATCGGTGAGAAAGAAAATTAAATCCACTCAAGGAATAAAAATCTTTATCAAATGCTTCATTTACATGTAAAAACTAAAATCACCTGCCATCCCACAGAAATCCACATGAGTAAACACTTTGTGTATTTCCTCCCAGCTATTTTTGTCTCTACATGTAGGGGTACTGCCCAGTGGGAGGGTGGTATTTGAGAGAGACCAGTGCACACAAACTCCGGAGTCCCAATGCCACCAGTAAATAATATATGCATAGAGGATGAGGCCAGGGGACGCACGCCGTCATCACTCTGAGACTTTTGCTCCAGGTCCTGTGCTGCCCTGGTGACCTGGCCTGGGCACGTGGAGGCTGCCTTCTCTCCAGGTTACATGAGCCCCACGTGGTGGACACAAGAGAAGGTGGGCTGGGGCGACACTGTGGCCCTCCCCCTGTGCCACAACCACACCTGAGTGCTTGCTGTCTTATTCCTCCCATGGTGAGGGAAATGTGTTCAGAAACAGCAAGTTGGCCGAATCTCATCATCCAGGCCTCTCTAGAGAAGAGATGTGAATGCCCCTCACCCCGTTACCATGGCAACCTGGAGGCACACAGAACCCCCCACCACTGAATCCAAGACGGAGAACATGCATGTGGACAAAAGTGGGATTATGTCGTTCATCAGTAATCATCTTTTTCTGGTGTCATTTATCCTGAAAATTGCGGAATGACCGCTGTTGGCCCATGGCCCTTTAGAAATATCTCCTTAAAGAACCTCAGAGACCTTAAAGCTAGCAACGATGAATGATATACTTGTATGAAAGGTCTCTCACAGGGCAGGAGTGGGAAGTTGGCAGGGGAAGATGGACAGGTGCCGGGGCTGGCCTCTGAGGGCCCTGTGACAGGTGTGACCAATCTCTTTGAAGAGCAGGACTTCATCCCTTAAACCAGTGATCCTGAGGCATAGGATAGACACTCCTCGTTCTACTTATCATGATTAAAGATCATCTATAGGCAAGGCATGAAATTGCATTAAATCAGGGGGAGGGACCAATCCCCTTTTCAATTTTCTTTCAGTCTTTCCAATCATATCTAGGAGAGCAGGCCTCAGGCACAGTCTCTTCAGTGACCAACTCTGTCTAGTTAGAACTGAAGAATGCTGCTCAGCTCTCATAATAATAATAATTTTGAGCTACACTTGGTCGCTGGAAGGATTACGATGACAGAGAACAGCCTTCCGGGTTTTAGTTTTCCATTTATGATATATAATGTCTCTTTTCAAAATGAACTTGAGTTAAAAAGTGACTAGATTTAAAGAAGGCGACTGAGGAAATTATCATATAAGTAGCCTACTAATAGGACAAAAATCATGATGAAGGGACACAAACCACTGAAGCTGAGGAGAGACTGCTGAAGAAAAGAACTTGGATGAGGTGAGGATGTGCAAGCCAGGTATTCTCTAATATATTAGGAAAGATTTTCTTTGCCCTCCTCCCAAACTGATTTTCCAGAAAGATAATGATGCACACTGGAGCCAGGTGTCCTTGCCCAGGGAATGGAAGAGACGCCTCTCTGTGATTCTCAGGTACTGTGGGACAGGATAGAATAGTTGCCTCTGGGCATTGGGAAGAAAAGGAAACTCTTCCGTCTGGACTGCAGGAGTGGGTGTGTATTTGCAACGCAGCCTCAGGGAGGATCGGGCTACTGAGGCGAAGATCCTGGAATGTGCATGCGCAGAGGAAAGACCGTGTGAGAACACAAGGAGAAGGCGGCCATCTCCAAGCCAAGGAGAGAGGTCACAGAAGGAGCCAAACCCGCCAGCACCTTGACCTTGGACTTCCAGCCTGCAGAATTGTGAGACAATAAGCCTCTGTGTTTAAGCCACTCAATTTGTGGTGTCTGTGATGGCAGCCCTAGCAAACTAACACACAAGGCAACATAGTATAGGAGAGTCTCACTTCAAATATGGCCCTTCAACCATCAGCAGCAGAGTCACTGGGTTGGGGGTGAGGGAGGGCAGTGTTTGTTAAAATGAAGATTCCTGGGCCCACTCCAGACCCACCGAATAAAAGTCTCCATGGTCTGGTTTGCTTGATGGAAATCCCTCTGCAGGCCTATAGAGCCCAGGGACCCATGGGCTAGAGGGCCAGTCTGACCTGTGCTCACCTCGGCATTGTCACTGACAACTAGGGCAACTCTACAAATTGTCATCTAAAAGAGAATGCTTTTGAGATTGAAAGGAGGACACTCAATAATGACCCTGAGGCAACAGGTATAATCTGGGACCATCCCAGACACTCCAGGGCATATGGTCTCCTAATTACAGCCAGAAGCTGTGTGACTGAGCAGGTCACTTAACCTTTTGGAGCCCCATTGAATCCTTTATAGGATGTGACTAATAATATCAACATCTTAGGGGCGTGGTGAGGATAAAAGAAATACCGTTTGTAAAGCTCTTACACGGTACAGAGCGACTAATTTCTCCCAGGCCCTGATACCAGCACATTAGACTTAAATAATTACAGAGTGGTGACTTCCTCCTGTGTCATCACTTTCTGGTCAATATGGATATAAACAACCATGAGGTAGTTGCATGTACACAGTTAAAAAGTGTGTTTAAATTAATCACTTTCTTGTGCTGTGGGCAGACTGGGGGGTGTTGCACGGCTGTTTTTCTTTTCAGTTGAATTAATTTTTATGTTCCGAATAACTTACCCAGGTTAGCTCTCGATTATAGTTTTGGAGGCTCTGTCTTTTTGCCTTTGGAATAGTTGTCGTATGGGACTTTGTAGCTTTTAAAGTTTAAGCTACAGATCTAAGTCATTGGCAGAACCCTTATCACCTTAAGAATTCCCAAGCCTGTGTGATCGCCCAGCGTGAGAAATGGACAGATCACGAAGCAGGTTGATATATGTCACTTCTACCCTCCTCCACTCGAGGGGTCTTTTCTGTCTAGATTCAAATCCCGGTCTTACCACTCAGAGAGCTGTGTGACTTTGGAAAAGCCATCAAACCTCTCCTGACCCTCAGACTCTTAAACTGAGAAATGGGGGTCCTAATGGTGCCCATCTCACAGGGTTAAGAATGAAGGTCAAATGAGATAAGGCATTTGTTCCTTCTGAAGATGGGTCCTAGGATGGCGATGCTTCCAAAAGAATGACAAATGCACATCAAAGTGCTGGAAGGGTAAGGGACTATTGGAAGCCTCTGGAAAGGGGAGGGAAGAGGAACAACGCTACAGCAGGCAACGCCAGCAACACTTCCCAACCTCTTTTAAAATATTGCCCTCCCCACTGTCGCAGGCGCCATGGGGCCTCTCTCTTCAATTTCTTTCCATTTCCCTCCCCAATACTGTCTGCCTCTAATCCCCTCTTTCCACTTTCTGTACCTCATCTTTCTCCTGTGTGTAACTCTGACACATTTCTTTTGCTTATTCCTTAATCCTGTTCCCACGAGAACTCAAGAGCTCAAATAAAGAATCCTCCTTAGAAGGTGGGAGACAAGAAATGCTTTGGATAGCCACCTTATGCACATTTTGTTGTTGTTCTTTGCATTGTTTATAACGTGTCCCGGCACAAGGTCACTGCTAGGAAATACGAGTTCCCTTTTCTTTTTCCTTCCCAATTCTCTTTGCTCCCTGTCTCTCTTTCTGCCGTTCCCTAATGAGGTCCAGTGCCCTCAATTCTCCTCTCTGTCACTCCACCCAGGCTGTCCATTCTGATGGGGCTCCAGGTCCAAAGTTCTCTTTCCAGGTGCCCTCAGTTCTTTATTTTCAGTTACTTATCAGGAGAAATAAAGAGGGTTAGTAAGATGGGAATTTAAAGCTAATGCCTGACTGTGTGGGCCAAGGGAAAGAGTTCTGAGTTTGGGGATCAAAAATCCTGGGTTCCAGTTAACGTTGGTCAGGTTTTTGGTTGCAAATAACAAAATCAACTCTTGCTACTTTCAGCAAGGAAAGGGTTCATTTAAAGCTATGAGTGGGTCCCAGAACCTGGGACGGGGCAGAGAGCTGTAGAGCTACATAGGCAGGGTCAGCTGCATGGGAGCCGCCTCAGGGAAAGCACCACGACCCTCCCCACGCTCACGGGACCCACCCTGTTCGGGACTAGACCCCAGAGTGACTGCCACTGCAGTGCCCGTGCGAGAGGACGTGCTCACACATTCGGTTCCCCAGCACAAGGACTCCTCAGGAGTCCCCTGATCCAGGCCTTATGTGCATATAGTTCGTGGGACATAAGTTACATGTGTGCAGTGAACTGCAAAGGATTGTGGGAATGTGACATATTTTGGAACTGCAGGGCTCATAATGTGAAAAATTACTAAGGGGTAGAAGAGAGGTTCAGAGATTAGGGGATCACAGTGACAAATCCCCTTAAGGAGTCTCTCTCCCTATACATTCATCGGTTAGATCCCCCACCATCATCAGATAGATCCCTCTGAACTGTAGTGTCTGCATCTGTAAAATGATCCAAACCTGGTGAGGACAGAGGTGATGGGACGAAGCATCCACTTCCACCGCACCTGGGTTCCAACTGTTAAAATGCAGTCCAAAGAGCCGGACGGGGCTGCAGTGCCAACTTTGGAAATGACAGCTGACCGATGATCAATAACCTCAAGTGTAAAGCTCTCCCCGGTGACTTCCAGGTTGGAGAACATGGTGGAGCTGCACCTCTGTGTGTGTGCGGCTCAGTGCCCTGCACACCTCTCTTACAGAAATGGGTATGCGAGGTCCCGGCGGTGCAGCCCCAGCATGCACCGGTCATCAGCAGAACAGCCGGACGGCGGATGGCCTTGTTTGGGCAGGAATCAGCAAACTTGAACTCCCACCATACCAGGCACCAGGTTCGAACCGCAGGCCGTAATGCCTTCAGGAATCCTTCAGCTGTTCAACTGTGCCAGCTCGGCCACAGCGACCCAGACAAGCAGAGCTGGAGGTCTTACAGTTAGAGAAATATACCTTCCTGTGCTTGGCACTGAGGGTGAGTGGTGAAGGAAAAACAGGGTTTGAAACAGACCCAGAAGCTACTCTGGGTACAATTATTCCAGTCATCCAGTGTACAAAATGGTACCTGGCGTATTCTGTTTTTGTGAATGCCTGGTTAAAATGCCAGGGGAAAGTCATATAGCGCAATGCACACGATTACAAATGTACCCTGCTCTTTCCTTTTAGTGATGGGAATTGAACAAAAGGAAATCTCTGAAAATTTCTGCATTTGTAGGGTCCAAGTCTATAGCAGTGCTTCAAGGAGTGAGTGTGTCTTGGGGTGAAGTCTCATGTCCACGGACTTCCAAGTAGCAGATTACTCCTGAGCACATCCGTCACAACCAGCTCTGATAAAATCTAACGGCTCCAAATGAAATAGCCTGAAGAAGCGAGTGTACTTTTAAGACCTTGGGTGCTAATTATCCCGGGATGCCAGCCATTACCGACACAGAGCTCTCCTTTATGTCAGAGTCTAGATAACTCAATAAAATATAATTCGATGTATCCAGTTCAGCAAATTGAAATGAAGCCAGTGCTGTGAGGTGGTCCCTCATTCAGGCAGGGAAAGTGGGGCCCCTGGAGAGCCCTCGCCTTCAAGGACTTGGGGTCAAATATCCTGTGGACACAAATGCAAGTCACTATCATTATTGTTCATTTGTTGAGCAGCAGGATGTTCAGCGTTGAAATCTAAGGAGAGCAGCTGGGAAGAAAGCCCCGGTTCGCCAGGTCCAACCCCTATCATCTTGCACTCATTCTACGTGACTGGCATTACAGCCTGACGGTAGCATCAGTTGATTAAGTTGGATAGGGACTGATTTTGGCCTGGAAGAGATCAGGATTGAGACAGGCCTCAGGGAAAGCTCCGGGTGTGTGTGTGCCCTTATATGCATGTATATATAAGGTTAGCACTTATAGAACAACGATTGAATCATGTTTCCGTCCATTCACTGTGATGACAACCACAATTTCTGATGGATGGCGGATGCTTTTTTTAGGAAACAGACTCAAGAATTCCAGATATTAAATGACCTCTTGAATGACAGAGGAGACCTGGTGTCAAATAAGATGAGAGCTGCCTCCCACTTTTCCATTCTCTCTGCCTGTCTCAGTCTGGCCTGGTACCCAAGGTCCTGCCCACTGGTTGCTCTGCTTCAATGGTGCCACCTGCCACATCTCTAGTCTTCCTGGGGGACCCTTTCAAGCTTCTAATGGTGGGGTACCCCATCTGCCCTCTTACCGCCTAGAAATTTAATACTAATAGACACCTGTAATTGCTCTCTAAATGGTCTCACAAGTGAATAAATAAAGGTAATTTTTGAAAAGTGACAGCGTTTTTAGCGTACTGGATTGTCAGTTTAAAAAATAATAACTACTCGGAGATACTGCAGGTGCAGAGGGCTGCTAAGAGTTGCATAATGTTCAGCAATCTCTCTGTCCTCTGGGCAGCAATCAGCTGTACTTTTTAGAAGCTTCAACTTGTACATACCCTTTAAGTTAGCAGTGCTGTGTCCATAAATTCAGCCAAAGGAAATGACTGAGAATGTGACAAAGCCGTGGCCGGTGTGGCTCAGTTGGTTGGAGCGTCATCCCGTAACTGAAGGGCTGCAGGTCTGGGCACATACCTAGGTTGCAAGTTTGATCTCCAGTCTGGGTGCGTATGGGAGGCAACTAATTGATGTTTCTCTCTCACACTGCCATTCCCCTCTCTCTCTTCTTCCTTCTCGAAAAGGTAATGCAAAAACGTCCTCAGGTGAGGATTAAACAAAAAGGAATATGGCTAATATTTAGCTACTTGAACGTTTACTTCCATGTTACTTGAATAGAAGAAATTCACTGGGAGAGAAAAAGCCCTTTAAATCCAGCCACAGATAATTGAGTGAATTTCTGAAGGCCGAGTGCGGACTAGTTTGAGAGTGAGAAGGTCTGAGGGCCACAGACTGGCGGGGAAGTGTCACATGTTCGTGGGCTTCGTCTCCAATCACCCTACCAGCTTCTCAGAGTGAAAATCAAGAATTACCCTCTTGTGGCTCTGGCAGAGGGAGGAGAAAAAAACCATTCGGAAAATTGCCAGAGCATTCTACATGCAAAAGCCTACCCAGAAAAAGAAAAGACTTTCCCAGATCCTTACTCCATCTGAGGGAACAGCATTTGTTAGACTCCAGTCCCCTGTGGCCTTTCGGTTTCATTCAAGCTGACGGGGAGATGGGGAGAGATTCACAAACTCTTGTGACAGTCACAATCCAGGGACACAGGCCCACCAAATAACTGAGATTTAATAAGATTGTAGAACGCTTCACCTCCTTATTACATCTTACTATCACATCAACAGGACTCCAGCGTAATCACAGGGGAGAACAGATCAAGGAACGGCAAGGTGGAGACTCTCTTCAAGGAGGAGTTCCTAGGGAAACCCAACAACGAACAAATGGATGCTAGAGGGGCTTGAAGGTTCGTGCACGTACAGCTAGAGCAAATATTAAACACGGGCCAATTTCTAGACAAATTAACATAGACCGTCACAGTAAAGGCCTGTTTACTTTAGTTCCTATTTATATATCATGTCCACCTTTCAACAAAGAATTATAAGGCATGACAAAAGTCAAGGAAAAAAAAAAACAACCCACAGTCTGAAGAGACAAAGGAAGCGTCGGAACCAGACTCAGATACATTGCAGATGCTGGAATGATCAGACCAGCAATTTAAAACAACTACGATTAATATGTTAAGGGCTCTAATGGAAAAAGCAGACAACATGCAAAAACAGATGGGAAGTGCAAGCCGAGAGATGGAAATCCTGAGGAAGAATCAAACGGCAGGCAATGGGGGAATGTGAGGGCTTCCAGCAGGAGTTCAGCGAGTTGGCCCTAGTGTGGGCGGTGGGTCGGGCACTGCCGCACAGCGCAGTGGGGGCGAGCAGAGACCGAGAAGGCTGCCAGCTGCCATGAGCACCACCTGGGGGTGGGGGCCAGGGTCGGGGCAGAGAGAAAGGGATGGGAGGTTGAAGTTTAATTAACAAAGGAAGGTGGACTTCAGAGGCAAATTAGTTAAGGAATTACCCACGTCCTCCCTGGGTATACAAAAGGGTCAGGTCAGAAGAAAGCATGTGCACCTCAGCTCCCTCCAGCTACTGAAGCTCCCTCCAGCTTCAGAAGAGGTTCTGTTTTCTGTGCGAATCAGCCAAATTACAGTGGGTTGACAGCAGTTGGGATTCCATGATGTTGCCAGAGAACAAAACATTCGGCTTTCTCAGCGGGGGAGCCTCAACCCCCACAGAGGGGCAGGCCGAAAACACACCACACACACGTGATGTGTGCACAGACAGAGGCCTGGGTAATGAGCGGCCTCAGGCTTTCTGGAAGGTTCGAGCTTTGGACCGAGGTGGTCAAAAAGTAGCCCAAACTGAAAAACAGCCTAAATCTTCCTTTGCCAGGTTCAGAGGTGGGAGAACCAGAATTCGCATGTTCTCTGTATTTTCCAAAGAGCCAGTGAGATTTCTGAACCGTTTTTTAAAATTTGTATTTTAGGCTCTTATGTGGATGTGCAGAAAATGACTTTTTTTTTTTTTTACGGAAACTCAAACCCACAGTGGAGTCTTTTGTTTTAATTCTGGCTCTGGAACACCACCAGCAAGCCCTGGGTATGCCAAACACAGGATGCTTTTGAGTAGAGTTTTCAATTGTCAAGCATGTGGTTTTGCTTGTGGCATTTCTTAAAGTGCTGAATAATTAACAAGAATTGGGCTTTGGGAAATCGAAACTTATTGACTACAGAACATTTTCCGAAAAGGATTCGGATGCATTTAAACAGGTACCTGTTGGGGTTTCCCCATAAAGCCCTCTCTCATCTGCCGGGTGGAAGAAAAAAAATCATTAAGAATTATACCATGTCAATAATTTCTTGAGCACCTACTATAAACCAATCATTTGAGATAATTTCTAATCTTCCCATGACAGGATGTTAAAAGGAGACTCCTTTGACCCAGTTTCCACAAAGTTACTGATAAGCTGGTTATCAGGACAGGGAATGGAAGAGAGGCCTCACGACATGCACGGTGTACAGTGTAAACGAAGAAAACCCTTTTCTGTCTCCTGACTCCCTCACCTAGTTTGAAATTATGAAACATTGGGGGGAGATTGCTAAAGGGAGTGGGGCGTCACCTTCTAGCCTCACGCCTAGTGAGGAGGGCCTCGAAGGACGCTCAGGCCTTTGGAATGTTGTCCCTGACCAGGCCAGACCAGAAAGTACAAAGTAACCTGCTAAGTGACAATTGACTTCTTCTCTTACCTAGGTCCCACCTCCCCTACTCTGATCCTGGTGGCAGATCAGGAAGAAAGGGCATCTTGGGAGCAGGAGAAGGGGAACTGTGAGAGAGCAGAGAGCAGAGAGACGGTCTCTCCTTCCCCACTGCTCCCTGCAACAGGCCCAAGCTTGGAAGGGGGAAGATTCGAGGCTAGGTCACATGCAGAGTTTGGGATTCTTAAAGGGCTTGTAATTGCTGAATGGAGGCCATATTTGTGCCCTTTAGTCTATCAGCTGTCATGTGTGAGGTCAGAGTACATATGGGCCTGCAGTGATTGTCACTCACAGGCGTGGGGAGACTGCCCCCTCGCTACTCCCAACCTAGGAATCATGCTTGAAAGGACATAAGAAAAACAACTAGAGCATGTCTTGATCACAGTGCATCATCATGCTTTTTAGCACATCAGTTACACCAAGAGCACCACCGGCTGGGTGGGATTATGTTCCCCCTTTTACAGATGGGAAAATAAAGGCCAGGTAGGCTAAATGCTGCAACTGGGACTCAGACTCCGATTCCCCGGTCCTTCAAGTCTGGGCGATGCCATACCGCTTTTGGTTATTATGGGAAGAAAAGCTAGGTTGAAGATTAGAAATAAGGAAGAGATAGATTTTTAAAGAGGAGACGTTTCCCTTAATAATTGACTTTAGATGTTGTCCATGCTTTTAAACCACTTAGATGAAGTTCACTATTAAAAAGATAGAACTGATCTTTTTTTTTTTGAAAGCTAGGGCTATTTTATTTGTTTCATTTCAATATAGAGATGCTTTTTTTTTTTCTTCTCTGCATCCACAGCCTCCCAGGAAAACATAGAGCACTGAGTCTCTTTCTATCCGGAGGGTCTATCCATCCTTGTTGAAACCTGAAGTGATAAGTCAGAGAATTGAAGAGCCAAGTTTTTGCTTTATAAAAGTAGTCACTGTGAGTTTTCTTTATCTATCTACAAAAAGCAAGGGTACTGAGTCAATTTTGCATTTCATTTGATTCACACGACTTGAAGTAAGAAAGACTTTTCAGGAACCCATGAGCTCACAGAACTTCAGTGTGTACCCGTAATCTATTTTACACAACTTCCCACTGATGATATGCCCTGGGCAGTGGGAGGATAACGGGGATGATGAGTGGGGCTCAGCCCCACTAACAGCAACTGCCTGCGAGTCTCTCTTTACCACTCACACAGAACTCTTCACTTCTGGCACTCTTTGGTCAAGCAGTTCTCCACGACATCAGCCATCCTACGATTTAACTCAATTCAAACCCTATTTACCTGGAGACAGCGTCAGATCCCACAGGTTAAGGGCTCTGTCCCACAAGACTGCCCCCACTTCAGATGCCAACGGCAAGTAGTATGTCCCCAGGTGACTCCCAACTTCTGTCTGACTTGGCTACAAATCTCAGATTCTCCCAACCCCCTCCTCAGGTTTGATTAATTTGCTACAGCGGCTCATGGAACTCAGGGAAACATTTACATTTACTAGTTTATTGAAGAATATGATGAAGGATACAGAGGAGCAGCCAGGTGAGGATACATTTGGGCGAGGTCTGGGAGGGTCCCAGATGCAGGAGCTTCTGTCCCCGTGGAGTTGAGGTGTGTCACCCTCCTGGTACATGGATGTGCTCACCAACCTGGAAGGTCCCTGATGCCCATGGTTTTGGGATTTTATAGAGACTTCATCAGGTAGGCATGATCAACCATTGACTTCATGTTCGGCCCTCCTCCCTTCTCAAGGGAACAGGAGAGGGGGGAGGGGGGCTGAAAATTCCCAGCCTTTTAATCTTCCTGGTGACCTGCCCCCATCCAGGAGCGCACCCAGTTACTGCATTAGAACAAAAGACACTCCTACCACGCAGGAAATTCCAAGGGTTTCAGGAGCTGTGTTCCAAGAACCGTGGGCAGAGACCGACATACATTCTCCATGATCTCATACTATCCTTCTTGAGAGTCCACTTGTGTCGGCTTTACATGCCTGGGGAGCCGCAGTCCCCCCAGGGACCACGGAATTGTTCCCACTGCACAGAAAAGAACAGGAAGCAAAGAGGCTGTGGCTTGTGCAAGGCAAGGAACCCACCCTCGCTATGTCCACAGCGTCACGCTGCCTCTAGTGAGACACAGCATTTAAGGCAAAGGTTGGCTGGCCCAGGAAAGGATGGATGAAAAGGGAGGAGGAATGTCATCTGCCTGCCAGCTGTGTGACCAACGCCATGCCCAACCGGAGCATTCTCCAGCAGAGCTCCGACCTGCGCCCCTTTCAGGACCTGGAATTGGGTCAGCCTCTCTCCTTCCCACCACACTCTGAATTGAAGTTGTCCATGTACTACAAATAAATGCAAATTGAGCTAAAATTAGTTTAGCTCATTCTCCAAAAGCCATCTTTCCCCTCCTTGCAGAGAACGGGTTTACATAATTTTATTCTGAGAGGAAATAATCAGTCAGTCTTAAAAAAAACCCAACCTCTTTAAATATGCGTGTTTTGCCCTCTTCCATCACCTTTGGCAAACTGCATAGCAGTCCCGCTTTGTAGCCTTTGTTCTCGTGTCCACATTGGTAGACACAACAAATATCAACTAAATGGTGGGGGGTGGGGGGTGGGCAGGCAAAACAGGGACTACCGAGCGAGCTGGGAGTGTGATAGCATAGAAAAGCAATAGAACCTTCTTTGATGGCTGCACCCAACCTTCCTAATCTACTTGGCACCCATTAGACCAGCTGAAATGATCTTTAAAAGTAATAAAACTATGTAGGCAGGAATGGTACAACATCAGATGCCCTGGATCTATAGGCAGACAGGTTGGTCCCTTTGCTCCTTCTAACTGTAACTATTCCCATATGGAAAATGGAGATAATTAATGATACAGAGCCTATTGTCGTGATCTCAAAGATTTCGTTTTTGTTTGTTTTTCTGTGGGGAGCAAGGCTGTTTTAGGATTGCATGAGCTTGGGGACTGGCTAAGAAAGCATGGTGCTCGTTCCAAAGTTGGGCTCTCTCATCTTGGGTTGTAATCCCTGGGCTTGTTTGCTGATTGACTGCTCAGGGCGTTCCGCCTTCTCCTTCGTTGTCCCTTAAACTTCATGGCGACCGGGACTGGTTTTCCGTGTGAGCCAGATGACAAGACTGTGTGTGTGGAGGGAGCTGGGTGATAGCGTCTCTCTCCCAGGCTACGTTCGTCCAGTTGCAGAAGGCAGCTGTTTGTCAGGCGAGGCTCCGGAAGGTGCAGAGGTGCTTGGGTGACCCCGTTTGCTCCAGGTGAGTGCTCAGTCCTCAGGCTTGGTCCCCAGGCTCTGGTCCACGTTATCTGACTACCCAGGCTCCCCATCCTTACTGGCCGTGGATAGTTTGATTTTTCTAGAAGTATCTATGTGACCCATGGTAGGGTAATAAAATCTCTTGCCTGGAATTTGGAATTTTGATGAAAGGGGCAGGGACTGGGGCTCAGGTGCATGGTGGCACCAACAGTGACGGCTGGTGACCTGCTTCTGAGCCTTTTCAGTCATGTGACCCATGCTACTTCCATTCTTTCCTTCAGTATTTGATGGAATTTGTCAGTGACATTATCTGGCTCTGTGGGGACTTTTTTATTATGAATTTAATTTCTTTAATTAGATATAGCAGTATTTGGTCCAAAGAATTTGTCTAGTTGCTGAAGTTATCGGCCTAAAGTTGTTTATAATATTGCCTTATCCTAATATCTCATCCCCTCTTTTATTCCCAATGTTAGCCATTTTGTTTTGTCTGTTTTTAATTTGTTGTTTGGGCTTTGTTAACGTTTCTACTGTTTGTTTTTTGTTGTTAACTATTTCATTGACTCCTGATCTTCTCATTATTTTTCTTCCTTGTACATTGGATTTAATTGCTTTTCTTTGCCTAACTTGTAAATGTGCAGAGTGGATACTTTATTTTAAAGCCTATTTTTTTGGAGATATAGTTGTGATAATAACATTGCCTAAGTTTAAAGCATACAACATGTTGATTTGGTGCACTTAAATGCTGCAATGTGATTACCACTTAACATTCGGTAATACCTCGGTTACCTTACCTAATTATTTGGGGGTGGACTGAGAACAATGATCTAGTCTATAGCAACTTTGAAATGTATAATACAGTGTGTTGACTGTAATCACTGTGCTGTGGGAAGATCTCTAGGACTTATTTATCTTCCAGGTACAAATTTGTACCCTGAAACACCCTTCCAATACCCCCACCATACTAGAACTGTGGATTTCTCTCTTCTTCTGTTAGTTTTGAACAGTTTCTGCCCCAAGAATTTTGAAGTCTTATAATTAGGCACAGACTCGTTTAGGATTGTTATATCTTAATGAACTGATGCTTTTATTATTTAGAAGTGCTTCTTTTTACCTCTAGCAATACTCTTTATCTTGACATTGACTTTGATATGAATACAAGCACACCTGGTCTCTTATGTTTAGTTTTTTGTTTTTTGTTTTTCATGGTGTAACCCTTTTCTATCCTTTTGCTTTAAATGTATCTGTGCCTGCATATTTAAAATATATCTTTTACAGAGAGCAAATTGTTGGATCTTGCTTTTTAATCCAGTTTGACAATCCTTGCCTTTTAATTAAAATGCATAGTCCATTTCTATTTAATAGAATTATATATATAGCTGGTGTAAGTCGGCATTTTGCTATTTGTTTTTTATTTGTCACATTTATTTTTCGTTCCTCCGTTGGAACCGCCCTAAACTAAGCTAAGGGCAGATTACCTTCCCAAATCAGGGATTGAAATAAGAGACGCTTCAGTCCTTGGGGGAGATCTCCTATCCCCATTCCCTGTTACTCCCAGGCGGCAGCTCTTCCTATTGCCCAGCTAAAAGCCTTGCACGGCTCTCAAAGCCCCTCCTCTTCAGAGGGCTGTGAACTTCATTTTGTTCCCCTTTCATGCTATGGGAACCCCAGGAGCTCTACCCAGCCTCTTAGGCTCAGCTTTCGGTTTCGGAATCAGGAGTCTGAGTAATAAAGGCGCCCCGTTTTCTCACCTCACTTCCCCTGGCTTGGCCAGACCGTGGCCCAGTAAATTCACTTTGCCTTAGCAGCTTCCTAATGCCTTACAGCAGGCATGCTTTATGTAACACTTTATCTAGGTCTTCTTACGGTCCTCAGCGAGAAGGTCCACCGCAATCCCGGCAGTGACTGCCGAAAGCAAAATTTACAGTGTTATTTAAAGAGAAACCAACTCAGGAATGCTGTGGCCTGGTCTGGAAATCTAGCCTGTGTCACTTAACCTCTGTATAACTGGGGAAGGTCATCCCTCTGCCCCCACACCTGGCCCAGAATGCCTTGTCTTTCATGTGTTTTGGGAGGAGGCCTTTCAGGGGTTAACCCTGAAAAGGGTTTTCCTTTTTTCCGTTGTTGTTTGCCTGATTTTATTTTTTAATCAGTCCTGTGGAATGAACCTGCTCAATCAGTCATTATGTAATTATGTTTCTGAGGCAATTACCAATTTTTATTATCAGGAAGGGTCAATTCGTTTGGCTTAATCACAGTGTGTTATCTACAGCAAAACATAGTTTTGCTCTGGACCTGAATCTCTCGACAGATACCATTTGTTTTTATTATAATTTATTTTACCATCATCAAGGTTTATCCAACCCTCTAGTGACATTTTCAGGACATGATTTAAGTGTCACGTGGTCATCTTGCCTCATCATATTTATGTTGTTGCTTTCTTGGGCCTGGAAGGAGTTACGTGTCATGATTTATTTATTTACTTTTAAAGGGCTGGGTTATACTGGAAACATACAAGTGATCTTTGGTTTCAATCATCCTAATCTAACTATTTATCACTTTATGAGCTGTAATTTTGATTTTTTTAATTAAAAAATTATGTAATATAAGAAAGCAACCAATGCAAATGGATCCCAGAAGGAAAGAAGGGGGAGAGAAATTGTCTGGGAGGCTGGAGAGTGAGGTTTGAAGAGATTTTGGGGGACAGAATTAGTGACAGAAAGGGCAATGGGCTGGGAGCTAGGAGACTTGGACTGTGTAATCAGGGCTTCTCCTAACTACCTGTCCCACTTTGGGTGAGTCCCTTCTGTAGCTGGAGGTTCAGGGAGGTGAGAGTGAGAATGGAGGTGAGAGTGAGAATGGAGGTGAGAGTGGAGGGGGGAGCATTTCTGAGCAAAGTCCTTGTCCGAGGGAAGTGGAGGGTCTTTTTCCTGGCTAAGTGAGGGGGCTTCCCACCAGCAGACATCCCATATCTTCTTTGCATCCACTCTAAAATCAATCTACCAGTAACTTACTATCTCTAACCTTCAGTTTTACATATATTTGTGAAATGAGGAAATTAAAATTTGTTATCTTTAAGGCTCCTTCTAAGGCCTAAAATTTCAAGATTTTGAAAAAGATTTTTAAGATTTTTAATTCAGTTTTAGGAACTCTGGGAACCCTTTGGAATTGATGTAAAATTTCATGTTTTTGTACAAATGTGTATTTTTCTGGGGGAAGGGTTATTAAAGCTGTCATTTGATTCTAGGATGTTCTATGAGTGCAAAAATATTTTTAAAAATGGATAAGTATTTAATCATAATAATTCATTTACTCACCATAATCTAACGAGTATCTTAGCGAATATCTTATGCGTATTCATATGAACCCACAGAGCTGAGAAATGTTTAGTTAGTAAATCCTCAACAGAAATTGTCTTGTTTCTCCTGGGATGGGTTGAACTGGGTCAAGTGTCAGAAATCCTGGGTTCTAACCCTACCTCTGGTACCTGGCAGTAACTCTGACCTTCAGTGTCCTCATCAAGAAATAGCTTTAATCAAAGACACCCTGCCTTCTTCTCAGGATTATTTGTTCAGTTAACAAACAGATCAGACACAACCCTGGTGTTAGGCACTGTGTGAGGCATAAGGTGCACGGCCATGAATCCTGCTCCGTGGAACATGCAGACCAGTTGGGAAGCCATGGACTCAATTTTTCTAGGATAAATATGCTACAGTGGGAGTGAGAAGTGGGAAATATATACTGTTATTCACCACATATGGAGGGGAACCTGAACAAATGGTTTTATTTCCCCTCCTTTTCTTCTTTATGTATTAAATTGAGCCAAGAAAATAAGTATCTAGACAAACCATGTATACACTGTGCACCCTGAATACAGAGAAATAACAGAAATGGTACCTGTGGGCTTTCTCTAAAGGAGAGCGATGTGCATTTTGTAAATTGACCTCTGGGCTTTTGGAGACATTCTGAGACTGGCTTCCTGGAGGCGGCTGGGAATTGAGAAAGATTGAGAGCCCCTGCTGGGACTTCGCACTCAAGGTGATGGGCCGGGCGTGGGAAAAGTGCCCTTCCTGAGAAAGCGTATGGAAATAATAAGCATAAAAAAGTAAAAATACGTGATGACATACTAAAGTAAGGCAGAGGACTCTCTATAGACTCAACACAGGGACAGATCTCAAGAAGAGCCTTAAACCATTAGAGTGGGTATGTGGGGCAGGAGGGTACTAAAAACCTCAAAGAGCTAAAAGAACGAAGAAAATCCATTCATTATTGAACAAGAACGGTGATTATTAAGAAAGAATAGACAGTCTCGTTGTTCTTTTGATAAGTAGAGCATCCTGGAGCTTGCTGAAGCGTTAGCCAGTGAACTGTACGGTTAAATAGGAAGAGATCAAGAAGCAGAAAACTGAAAAGAGAAGAAATAGAAGTGAACGAGAAGAAACACCATACCGCTAATCGGAATGAAAAAGGATAAAATACATGGCTGGAGAGCGACATCTGATTTCTTGCCTGAGACATTTCTGGAACTGAAGAAAGACTTGAGCTCTCAAAATGGGAAAAAAATTTTTTTTGACCAACTGGAATCAAAAACAAAGAAAGAAAGAAACAAACCAACAAAACCCCAAACAAAGAAAAAGCAAACCAAATCTGGATACAGCGCAGCAATGTGTCAGAAAAAGTAAATAGAAAGAGTTCGCAGCTACCACAAAGGAGAGGCGATCACCCCCGAAGGGGCAGGAATCTCGGTGACACCAACTCCTCAGCAGCC
The DNA here is from genome assembly GCA_004026545.1 of Mormoops blainvillei. NCBI lineage: Eukaryota > Metazoa > Chordata > Mammalia > Chiroptera > Mormoopidae > Mormoops > Mormoops blainvillei. Next base: position 20,417 of record PVJD01006330.1, read on the forward strand.
ACACCAGCGGACAGGAGACAGTGGAGGATCAGCCTGAGAGTGTTGAGGGTTTGTTCCTTGAACCTGAAAGTTTTTATCCAGCTGTGTATATGTGGGGGTGGAGGAGCGATCTGTGTCACCAAGCCTTCTGGGTGGTTCCAGGGTACCCCAAAGTTTGAGAACCCCCGGGCGAGAGCGTTTTCTTGACACATCCCAGAGAAGGCTTCTCTGCTCTGAATGACTCACTGTTAATTCCTTTCTTCCTGCAAAAACCTGGAACTTGACTCGCCTAATTTTGACCATTTTTACCAACACCTGGCATGGGTTACAGGGCCAATATCTTAACCCGAAAGAATGAAATGACAGTGAAGTTGAGCTGCAACTCAGAGGGCAGGTTGGAGTGGAACGGGACAGGCAGAGCTAGGATGTGGTATTGGGGGAGCCAGGTGGCCTTCCAGCAGCCACCACATTACGTCCTCTAGGGGCGGAGGGTCCTCTGTCTGAGTGTGTGACTGCCTATGTGTGTGTAATTATTTCTTTGCTCCAAGACAGAGCTTGATATGGAGTTTGCAATAAGCTGGAAAGAAGGGGATGAGACCCACTTGCTCAGCTTTTGAAAGGGGTTATTTTAAGCCTCTCCAGTGGGTGCTCATTAGGGAAGATTTCTTTAATCCCTGCTGGTTCAAGTGTTTACTGCCTGGCTCTTCTAGACCTGAGTCCAGTTTCTTAACTGAAGGACTTCTGTCACTTTTAAAGTGTTTAATTTCCCCTTTGGATTAAAGGTAAGAAAAGCGAGTTTCTATTCAGTCACCAGGGGAGGAGTCTTTGGAAGCTTTGTTTTTCTGCCCTAGCAGTGATCAGACTTACGTCATTATGGTCCCAGAGCCCAGAGCTAGGAGGAGTGGATGGGAGGTGGTCCGGGCACCTTTGGCATTAATGCATACTGTATGTCTCAGCCGCAGTCCCAGGCTACACTATCTTCCATTTCTGAGTCCCCAGCACCAAACACAGAGGTAATGGAGTTGGTCAAGAAATGCTTTTTGAATAAATGCATAGGTAGATGGATGGGTGGACGAACAGGTAGATGGACAGATGGCTGGACAAATAAATAAAGGAATGAATTTCTTCATTTTCTAGTCGAATTGGTTTCTACGTTTCATGGCACCTGAGGCAAATAGGTCAACCCCTTGATACATAGTAGCAAATCTTTGGACTGTACCCTTCAGTGTACAGAGCAGTCCCACCCTTGCTGCTTTTGATCCAGCGCCTCCCCCACCCCACCACTGGGGGTACTCTGAAGCCTGCGGGGAAAGTGCCATCCACCTTTGCTTTTGAATGAAGAGTCTTAGGGACATTTAAGGCCATGCATTCAGGAAGTAGCTGAATTGAGACCAAAAATCCATCTCTTAGGATTCTCTTCTCAGTTAAGCAGATAATAGACCAAATTATATCTTCAGCCACGCTTGTTCAAAAGGTGAGAAATGGCACTTAAATGCAGGACATAGCATTAAATCCCAATTTTAACTCAGAGAAGGTACCCGGGGAGGAGGAGGGTATTATGGTCTGTGTTTTGAGAAAATCCAGGTAAGAACTTAACAGCTGGTTATGATTGAGGAGGGGAGAGCAGTGGAACAGATACTTCTTTAAAACGGCAGCACCACCACTGGGTGTGCTGAAGGGTATCAGGGTGGATCTGGAACACGTTTCTCAGTTTCCCTACTCCCCGTTCGGCACCAGTCCTCAGAGGGGAGGCCAGGTGCAAGTAAAGCCCAAGCTTCCCTAAGGGTTTGTCTCTCTGCCCAAGTCAAGTGGCTGATGTCTGAATCCTCCAGAGAAAGGGCGAGTGTCCATGATGTGCTCTCCCAAGGACCCTGTAGGGCTCTGGGACAAAGCAGCTCCCTGCCGGGGCAGTGAGCGGGAGAGGGCATCAGCTTGACCACAGCCCAGCTCTGGCACGGAGGGGCTTGCAGCCGTGGTAGGAGGGGCTCGCAGACGTGGTAGGAGGGATTGCCACCCTGGGAAACGGCAATGGTTCCAGCTGAAAACACAGGCTTTGTGAAAAATCAATTTCCTGAAAGCTAATTTACTGAAAGCCAACTCACCAAATGACTAAGTCACTGAATTATTGAAGAGTTTTGATGAAATTCTACTTTCACCCCTGCACCTGCCCCTGCCCTCTGCTTATATGTGAGTGATGCTGATGTGGGGGGAAGGGACGAGTTCTTAGCCGTGGGCTACCGTAGTCTATGCTTTTGTGGACTTCTGTCCTGCCTCTGCTCCCAAATCTGGCCCTGCCTTTCCTCTACCATTTAGACTCAAATGGTTATGTTTCTCCTTAAAAGCAATTTAAGATAATCTATAATTTTGGAGACATATGCTTTGCCAGTTTGTAACAGCTATGATTCCTATTGATTGCAAGCCACAGAAAATCTGACTAACAGGTTAGGGTCCCTCCCTCAGTCCTGTAAAAGGAAGTCTAAAGGGGACCAGTGCAGCACTAAGACTCCACACACTTCTTGATGCACTATCATTAACTTTGGCTCCAGTCCTCATGTGGAGAGGTGGCTGCTACACCTCCAACCATCACATCTACATTCCAGGAAGGAATCAAAGGATAAGACAAAGGGAAAAAGCTGTGCCACTCCTTTTGTCAGGTAAACCAGAGCATTTTGAAAGCTTCAGCCACCAGACTTCTTAATAACTGTCATTTGGCCAACAATTGTCACACAACCACATGGGCCCCACTGGTGTCTGCATATCTTTCCACTCTTGTAGCTGGAGGTGAAATGATGGTGGGTGAACTGTCCTAGGCCTGGTTTAAGGTTTTACGTAAAAGTATTTAGTGCTCTGTGAGGGAATTAAGACTTTTTAGGTGGCTGACATTCTGCAGACTGAATTGGGTCAAAAGAATCCCAATTTGAGGGTATTACCATTACTGCAATCCCATTTCTACCCATCAGCCACAAGGATCGGAGGAAACTCAGTAGGCAAGGATGAATAAATAAGGTCTGATGACAAGTACATAACTGATTCTATAGCCAGATAAAATGTGTCTGGATCGCTGAAGAGGAAAAGTGCAGAGGAAAGGGAACCCCCTCTTGGTGGGGAGGACCAATGTGAGCAGAGCGTCATATATCAATACTTCCAATGCTTTTTTTTTTTAAATGGATAGCCATACAAATTTACTTCTACTCTGTGGCCATGGCTGGTGCCTCTATAGGCCCGCATCCTAACCGCTAAGACTCCAGCCGTGCTTCCTGAATGCTATAGGAAGAAAAGAGCTGCTTGGGTGTTTCCTAAGGGCCCCCGGTGAACTCAGCACTGTAGGCCCCAGGTGAACTCAGCACTGGGGAAAGAGCACAGGAGAACCAGAAAAATGATTCACCGCTCTCTGAATTTTGTTGTTTTATTAAAAATCAGTCAGCTTACAGTCAGTAAGCATTTTCATTAAATCATCATAACTGTGACAAAGATAGATACAGAGAGAAAATTGGATAATTCTTTAGGGAGAAAATAGTCTATATCCAATATATTTAATGTGGTGTCTATTTTGTTGGGAATAAGCAGAGAAGATGGTTTTAAAACCATGCAGAACTTCCTAGTAATTAGCTAGGGCACTTAATTATTTGACTTGTAAATTAGGAATAGTCATCCCGTGCATAGAAAGCACTGCTATTATTCCTCAACATTTGATTCTCCTCTACTGAGCACATGGAAAGATGGTAGTTTCCTGTTCCCTTGAAGTTGGGTGGGTCCACATGACTTGTTTTGGTCAATGAAATGTGAGTGGAAGTGTCTTGTGTTACCTCCAAGTCAGAGCATTCAATAGTCAGTGTTGGAGATTCATTACTTTATTTTTCCCATGGAATTAATGTTGATATGAAGAGTCCCGATGATCAAAGCAGCCTACAGTTCTATCTTTCTTTCCCACTATTCTTTGTGGTGGCTTCCGTAGTCAAGGTTGCCGCATGATCCAGAATAACTGCTGGAGCACCAGCCATCACCTCCACAACCCAAGCGGGATGAAAGAGGAAGAGAAAAGGGCATGAAGAGCCTGTTAGTTGAGTGAACCCCCGTTAATGGAATTTCCTGTAAGCCCTACTACTGAGCTATAGTCACATAGCCTTGGCTACCCCTGGTCTCAAGAGACTGAAAGACGTTCTCTTTGAGCTCCGCACATTGCTACACCCAGCAGAGCAGGGCTTCTGTGACTGAGACAAAAGGTGAAAATGGCTATCAGGTATGTAGCCAGCAGCTTCTGGGATGATCAAGTGCTGTCTACCCTGCCTGCTTCTTCACATAACTAAGTTCCAAATCTACGTTCTATGTCTGACTTACAAAGAGCTCAGTTCAATGTCTACACTCCAGGGTCTGCTTTCCATACTGGGGTGGGGAGATTCTCATTACAAGAAGTGGCAAAGGGAGGAAAGAATGTCAAAAAACTCTGGGGTAGCATGGCTGAGAGATTTCTGTTACATTTTCTTAACATTAAATGCGATGATTCACATTAAAAGAGACTTAAAAGTGCACCCACGGTGTTGTGTGAAACACATTTAAATATTCCAGGGGTTGTTTGTGACTGAACCCTGAAGGCATGGGTGAACCTTCAAAAATTATTAAGGCATTTTCTGACTGGAGACAGCCCCACCCACCCTAAATTAGTCATCAGACAGTCTCTTAGAAAAGAAAGAGTAAAGGGACAGGAGAGAGGGGTCTGGACTGGGATCTTTGGTCTGTTACAAATGAGCTGGGTGGTCTTGGAAATCCCTGGAACTGTGTTCTTGTACACAAAATGAGACAGCTGGGAGAATTAATGAGAAAATATATGTATTACTTTGTAATCTACAACAGCACGGAACAAACGTTAGACGTTCCTTCAGTAGTAAGTGATCATTAATTTGGATACTAAGATATAGAAGACAGTAAACTAGGCACTTTATGAATGTTCTTCTACCTCCCTCCCCAGTAAAGGATCACACTACCCGCCGCCACGCACGCCCGCACACAGACACTCCCATAGGATGGGTTGTTATCTTTATCAGAAAGATGAGAGTCAGAGTTGCCGAGTAACTTGGACAAGGTCACACAGCTATTCAATGTCTCTGCCCAAGGTTTGCTGCTATTATATCTGTTCTTCCACTAGTACAGTGATTCAGGGAAAGTCAGAGTGTTCTCTTCTCAAATTGCCCTTTACCATCTATGGAGAGCAGAGACAAGCAAGGAGCTCGTCTCGGAAGGAACTACTGCTGTGTTAAAGGGAAACTGAATTTCAGAGGCCGATTCGGAAACCCCTGAGGTGGAGGCCTCATCTTCACCATCTCGTAACACACCTCATCCAGCCACTGTGCTCGGGAGATTTCGAATCAGGAAGAGATAGAATGAATCATTCTTTTTGTTTCCTGAGACAATTGTCTCCTGAGAGGCTGAACAACTAATGGAAACATCTTGTTCCAGAGAGAAAAGTGTCTGTGGAGACTCCTTTTTCATACACCATAATCATCCCACCAACTTTCAAAGCTCTAGTGAAATGACTTCCAAATTGGGCTGAATTGCAAGGCCTAGGGGATGATACTCAGTATGGCTGACAGAATCATGCCTTCCTCTGGAAAAAAAAAAATCCATGTGTTAATCCCTAGAATTCTGAATATGTTCCTTTACTAGGCAGAGTCTTTGAGGATATGATGAAGTACTAAGTTAAGGACCTTGAGATGAGGAAATTATCCTGGATTATCTGGATGAGTCCAATGTAATCACATGGGTCCTCAAAAGCAAGAACTTCCCCACCTATAGTCAGAGAGAGAGGTGACTGTGGAAGAAAGGCAGAGAGAGATGCAATGTGTTTGGTTGGCTTTCAAGATGGAGGAAGGGACCATGAACCAAGGGATGCAGGTGGCCTCTAGAAGTTAGAAAAGGACAGGAAACAGATTCTCCCCTGGAACTTCCAGGAGGGAAGGCAGCAACATAGACACCTTGATTTTAGTTCAGTGAGATCTGTGTTGGACTTCTGCAGAACTGTGTGATAGATTTGCATTGTTTGTGAACGACAGAGTTTTTTGTGATCTGTTAACAGCATTGATAGGAAACAAAAAATACACTTGGGGGTGTTACTGGTTGAAAAACTTCCCGGTCTGTGTGCCAGAACATTTCTAAAACGTAAGTCTGATTTGCATTCCTCACTTCTCACATCCCATTAGACTCCACATCCTGTTGATTCTCCCCATAGGAATGATACTTGTGACACTAGCTATTATCCTTTGAGGACTTGTCTCCTGTCAGGCGCATGCTAAACACTTTACATACTTTTTCTCCAGTCTCCACAACTCTTGCCAAGAAAGTAAAAATCCCTTCTTAGCAGGGGAGAAAAAATTGAGACTTTGAGAGGTTACTTGACCTGCCCAGATAGAAATGGTGGAGCTAGGATTCAAACATCCCCATTTTCTCTGGCAGGCATCTTGCATGCAGCAGACAGGGGGTTCCAGGGGGGTGGGGAGCCTCACCAACATTTGGGAGTCTTGCTCTTCCTCTCCATCCCCATGGTCATGGCCCTGACATAGCTTCTCATCTCTGACCAGGGTTTGGCCATTGCTTCCTAAAAATCTCTGGATCCCATCCCCATGAATGCATCATGCACCGTAGGCACAGCCAACTTCTCCAATGCACAGCTTCCCTACTTAAACCGTCCCAGGGATCTCCACTTTCTGCTGCTTAAAGGTCAACCTGCTTTGCATGGCATTCAAAGCCCTTCACGATATGGCTCTGGGTTCAATCCATCTCTTCAAACTCTCCATGCTATAGACCCACCAGCGTGTTAGATTTGCACCAGAATACGCCATGGGTTTTCATCACCATATGTGCAAACCTCCCCATGTGTCAAACAAGGAAAGTATAGTTCAGGGATGTAAAGTTAGCTGCCTTAGGTCACACAGGTCTCTACAAAGCAGAGTCAATACTAGGCCACCAATTCCCCGTTAGGCCACCCTGCAACCTTCAAGAGATAATCTCTGATCCAGCGACTTCCCTCCTCTGCCACCATTACTGAGTGGAAACAACCATCCTCTCTCATGGGGAGAACTATAATACACTCAACCTGTTCTCGACGTGAAATGAAACTCTGATCACGCTTCTCCACGGCTTAAAAATCCCTTACTATCCATTGTTCTTAATGACCCAAACTCTTAAGGATGTGGCTCTTATATGACTTTCAAGCCCCATTTCAGGACCCTCTGCCGGTCACTTGATACCCACCCTCTTTCAGACCCTCCGCATGCCTCACTCCCTTCCACCTCTGGGCCTTCGCACATGCTAGCTTCTCTATCTGGGGTGCCCTTCTTCCTCTCCATCCTTCCCCCTTACCCTTCATCTTCCTTCCGCCATTACTTCCCCAGGAAGCCCTCATTGACTGCCCTTCCTGAGCTATTCTTCCTGCTTTCACTGTTTTACCCTTGTTCCATCCTTAACCTATAATTTGTGCTTGCTTCGGGAGTACATACTCTATGATTACCTATGTGTGTGATTATTTGATTAATGTCACCTTTCTGTCGAACTCCATGCCCCATTAGAGCGGAGGTGTACTTTACCTGATTGTGTGCTTTTGTGTTCCCTGTGTTGGTTCCAGCACCTGGAATGAGGATGGCTTGCAATAATGGTCTGTTCGATAAATAAACCCCAACTGGCCCCGGCTGGGAAGTCAACCCTGTATTTGCCCTTTATGTGTCTTCCAAGGGAAAGAGCAAGAAAAATATCAAATGTTCGACTGCTGGAGACACAGAATTGTGTATCCTGTGCTATGGGTTGTTTGGTGGTGGTGTCGTTGCTGGTATTGATTTTATTTTGCTTAGTTTGGGGGAAAGGATGCAAATGTAAAACACATAAACAAAACCACCCTGAAACAGCTTTAAGCTATTAAAAAACAAACAAAAACCCTTTAATCTGCCAAATGAATAAATTTAAATTAATCATATTTAAGAACACAAGTAGGAATTATAACTCACTTCTTGGAAAAGGAGTTTTTAAATATTTGTATTTTAAAACTGTAATATCTTTTGGGACAGAGCTGCAAAATGAGGCTTAGCATATTATCACACTTTTTTTTTTACGCACAGTACAGGCCACAAGCAATAACCTATGTATAGAACACAAGCCATGGCTGATTCCAAAATTATCCTTGTTTATTTCTTCTTATCACATTTACGACACCATCTGATCTGAAAATATTTCAAACACTTGTGCTCAAGGCTTTTCAGCATTTGGACATTAAAGCAGAGTTGATGAGCTCTATTTAACTTTGAAGGGTTTTCCATTTTTAGTTTGTTTTTATTGTGGATATGAACAGGTGCATTGTTTTATCTAGAGTTTCCTTGTCATTCTCCCATCCAGAATCCAATAGAAAGTAGTCAATTACCTTATTTCCAAATTTATCCTGAAATAACACTGTTCTTTTCCTTTTCAACAAGAACACAGACGTCTGTTCTGCTTTTTCTTAAACTTCATGCATGAAACATATGCCCTACCTGGTACTCTTCTTGAACATCCCATAATTTGGAGATAAAACAATATTTTATGAAGCTACTAGAACACAAAATTCATGCCAATATTTGTCTTATTTCTGTTGCATTCCCACTGCCCAGCACATAGGAGACACCCAATAAATATTTTTAAATGAACATATTTATTAAACTTTTTACATTAAAAATAATACATTTCTATTTTGGAAGTTTTAGGAGAAACAGAGAATCAAGAAGGAAAAAACATACAGCTACTTAAAAATAATCACTATTAACATTTTGGCATATTCCTCCACACATTTTATCAGTATTTATGTGTGTATATATATGAAACATGGCCAAGGTCATAAATGCTCTATTTTTCTGCATTTCAGGAAAATAGGGCATCATGGTTACTAGGGAGCCAGTATACAGGGCCAGAATTCAGTGACCATCACTATGCCTAAAATCACACAGCATATGCTTCAAGCTTCCTTTGATGAATCAGGAACTTTCTAGAATGACTTTCCATGTAGAAGGAAACATCCTTTATTTTAGAAAAGTTACATAGGTGCGAGGCTATCTAAAGAAAACGAGGCCATAGTACTGCTGGTATCAAAAGAGGAAGCCCAGTCAAGCCTCTCCAATACCACCAAATGACCCCTCACAACAGAAAGAAGAAATGTGCCATGTCTATTTGTGTCTGAGGCTAAACATTCCAATTCCTTTGTGTCCTCATTTTAACTGACAATAGCCCCTCACTTCCACTCCCTGCTTTAGATGCAGTAGCAGATCCAGGCTGTGTTACTTTCAAGGTCGAAGGTACAGTTTGAGGAAGAACTGGCCCCACCTGACAGTGCATAGGATATTGCTTCTAAGGCTGCTTTTGAAATTGATTTGGGCTTGCGAGTCGTGATAGGACCTACCACAGGGGTAGTGAGACTACGTGTCGAATGGTGCCCGGGGTGGTCACTCAGATCACGGTCCACGGGAACACACTATTTGGTGGGGCTTATGTGTCTGACTGAAGAGAATTCTTATTGGTATTTGGAGTTCCACCCCTGCCCCTACACACAGGCATAAAATTATATTTTATATTTACAAAATTCCCACTTCGAAGTTGCCATAGAACATAAATCCAAATAGATTTCTCCAGAACTCACCACGACTACTGATCACGAGGTCCACAGTGTTGACTTTAATGGAAAGCCAGCAACATCTCCTCTCTAGATAGGAATTTCAACAATGAGTTATTTTAGGTGATTTATATGAAGTTTTCTCCCAGCTAGCTTTGCAGCCTGAATAAGTGAATGTGTTTTGTAAACTGTAAGGATGAAACCAGGTTAAGACTTATGGGACAGGTTAAATACACCGTAATTGCTAAAATGTGTTCAGTCTATTTGCTGTAAAATTTTTATTTGAAAGAAAGTACTTCCAATAAAATCCCAGACCCAGAATTAAACTTCTCAGGATAAACCTGGTTACATAAAGAAAACATTCGCTTAAGTCTATTTGAGGGCCCCATTGATTACTCTGAGGCAACAGTCATTATTTCACACTGCCCATGGGTGAAACATGACTTTGGGCTTCTCATTGTGAAAGGTAGTGGCGGGAACTGCTCCCTTCCCATCTCCTCCAAGAAGAGCTGATCTGTCCTTAGCTGTAGGGACTGGTTCTTGGCTCTTCAGGTTCATCCCGTTAACCCCCGGCACAGTGTGGGCACAAGGCACACGTTCTTATATGTTTACAGGTGAGGGAAAAGGATTAGAGGAAAGGGAGGGTCTGGTCCTCCATGGCCGTCTATGAGCCCACAACGATTTTTCGGCTGATGGCTCCTGGCAAGGTGTAGATGAAGAGGACCAGGAAGATGATGAGGATGATCAGAATGAAAGCAATGATGATGTACTTCTTGTAATTCTTCCAGATGAGGTGGTACAGGCACTTGAAGGGGCTCACAAACCAGGAGAAGGAAGTGTCTGGGCGGCTGAGAGAGAAGCAAGAGAAAATCAGGGAAAGTGGTCATGCTGTCCCCTGCAGGATTCTCCAGACCCAGTAAGTATTTCTGACTCCCACTTCTCCACAAGGAGAAGCCGAGAACGAGAGAAGCAGACCATGGTGGCTTAAAGCAGAAGCGATCTATCATTTGGGGCAGTAACGATTCCTCATCATTTATGCTTTGGTCTGGAGGAGGTCAAGAGTCTGGTTAGAACCGAGACAGAGGTCTGAGCGCCCTCCATCTGACCAACTCTGACCAGCTCAAGCCCCACCTCTTCCCTGAAGCCCACCCTGACCACCCAGTCCATAATGAGCCCCTCATTTCGAATTCTTATCTTACCTATCACTTGACTTGGACCCTTTTTGAACATAACCTATTTGTCTTCTATACTACGACAACTATTTTATGAACACACAGGCTCATAAAATAGTTATCATAGTGTAGAAGGCTCTTGGAAGGCAGAGGTTATGTCATATTTCTTCAGTATTCTTCAGAGTGTTTTTTAAGTAGGTACACACTGTAGGACCTTAATAGGTAATTTTGAATTAATTGATAAATGAGTTCCTAACACTATGATAGATGACGGGTACGTTCAGAGAAGGGACCACTTATCTGGGGTCTGGGGAGGGATAGCACAAATACAATTTGAAAGAGTATTTTGAATACGTATTTCGTATCTGTATATATTTACTTTTTTATATTGATATATAGCCATGCATTAAATTGAATGGAGTAACCCTTCTAGTAACTCTGCTTCTGGGAATTTACTTTAAAGTAATAATTCATAAAGGGGAAAGCTTTTCATCATGTTATGATAGTGGAAAAAGGTAGATATAAATTAAACATTCAATTATGGGGTGGTAACTAATTCAATTCTAGGCATCAAGGCTATGGAATATTCCACAACCACTAAAAAATCCTAATTATGATAACTGTGGAAACAAAGCAAAATTTTTCAGCAAAGGATAAATGAAACATGAACACAATTTTGTATGTATGATTACAGAACGAGTAGAAAAAAAATCATGTGAAATTCATATTCACATAAAAAATGAATTAAAAAATTTCTGAAATTACTCTAGAAATGTTTTTGTGGTAGTATTACAGGAAACATGCCCTCTCCATTTGCCTCTGTCTTGTTTTTAGAATAGTTTCCATAATAAAAACAAAAAGCTACGCAGACTGGATGGCACTTGTTGGTGCCTCCTGGCTTCTCAGTTCTGCTGGCGGGATCCTCACAGGGGTGTCCAACCTGCGGCCCGTGGGCTGCGTGCGGCCCAGAATGGCTATGAACGTGGCCCAACACGAAAACATAAGTTTACTTAAAACATGAGGTTTTTTTGTGATTACATGTCACAATGTATTTAATGCATGGCCCCAGAGAACTGTTCTTTTTCCAGTGTGGCCCAGAGACGCCCGCCAAAAGGTTGGACACCCCTGCACCTCCATCCTCCAATAGGGGCGCCGCAGAGGACCTTTCCCATTTCTGACGCTCGCACTGATGACGCCACTCACTTGGGCTTGGCCAGGGGCTCTGGCTCCTTCCGGGCTTTTCCCACGGGGTTTTTCTCAGCTTCTTCCGCAGTAACGAGGTGGAACTCGGCTTCCACCTTCCCCTGCACGAAGACAAAAGTTTCGGTTTCTGGTCACAAAGACATACCAGGGCATCTCCAACCTTCTAGAAAAGTGTTATCATGTGGGAGACTGCAACACGATAGTACTTTGACTGTGCTGCTACTTTATTTTGAGAAATAGTGTTAGCTGTTTGGTCCTGGGAGAAACCATTTTTAGGATGAACAATAAAAGCCCTGAAATGATGTTACAATACTATTGAGTTTTGTGAAAAGAGAGAGTCCCACGTGTGTACAGATACATGTGTACTCAGGCACATGTACTGTTTAATTTGTAATCACTTATAGCCGAGGAAACCAATGTTGGATGAGGTTTGCTAAGCTGCGTTATAAATTAGGATCTGCACGCAGACCCTGTGACACAGACTCTATCCTCAGCTGTTGTATGTGTCCAAGCGACCCCTTTTCGTGGTTTTATTTATTGTTAAATAAATACGCCTTTTCTGAAACGCTCAAGAGGAACTCCACAATTATTGCCATGGCCCTGGCATTAGAACATGCTTTTGACTTTCATCTAAGGGCTGAACTTGGGTAGCTTAAGGACCCTTACAGCGCAGCACAGCAAAGCACGGCACAGCGTACCACGAGAACTGAGTGAACAGGATTCAGTGCAGACAGAGCCGTGTTTGAAACCAGGCCCTGCCACTCTCTAGCTGTGTGCCCTGGGTCAGTTACCATCCCTTTTCAGTCTCACTGTTCTGGGGATGTCAACAGCATGTATCCCATAAGGCTGTTTTTAAAAATAAATGAAATAGCACCTATACAGGCCTCATCCTAGTGCCTGGTAAATAGTTATCTCTTAAAAAGTTATGGCTATTACCTTTGACACTATTTCACAGATAGAAACACATAATTTAATGAGAAACATACCCTGCCCATAGAGAAAACACCCGAAGACGTCCCAAGGACCCATAGTCCCAGAGGGGAGAAAAGCAAAGAAAAGGGAGGCACAGATGATAAAATGAATCCTGCCCTACACACAGGAGTCATCGATTAATATCGTGAAGAGCCTGTCCCTCTCCCCCTGCCCCGCCTGAGTGGTCCCAAAGCGCTCATTTGGCATCATAAAGGCAGCGGGGGAGGTGCTCACTGACACAGTCTGATAAATGCCGCGCCTCACGCCGTATCTCTCCGCACAGAGGCTTCCAAGTCCCATTTCGGTCATCAGTATGCAACCAAGCACCAAGTAAAGGCCTGAAGCTAGTCATATCCTCCAAATGGAAATTTAAATCAGAGCAAGAAAAAATTAAAAAATGGACAGTTTGAGAGACTATCTATTAACCCAAATGACACCTGTGCAGGGAACAAAAGGTCCTGAAAAGACTAGATTTGTTGTTACTGCACATGTCATTAATATTTATGGTCTCAAACTTCACCTGCCTAGAGAGTGAGGCCAGGGAAGGCTGAGAAGTGACTGTGTTCGGGCCAGACATGCCTTCTGCAGCAATAATTCTGGCTTATTAAAGCTCAGCTGTCACTGGCCTGAGAGGAGGCAGGGTCTCATTCATTAATGGTGGGGACGTACGCTGGCCAAACCCTTTAGGAAGAGGAACGCGCTCACACACACACACACACACACACACACCCCTATACATATCCATGCATACCTATATGTACGTGAGTGTGTGCATTATCTTACATAGTCCTACTCTAGACCTAGGAATTCCATTTCTGGGTTGTTAAATTAAGGAAATAATTCAAAATTTAGCAAAAGCTTTCTGCACAAAGCGTAGTTGCTATTCTTTTGAGTGTTCAAACTGTCCTATCTGTCACAATGAGCTGTCCCAGGCTCATTCTGTGTTTTATCCACCCAGGACCTGGAGTCAGTCATTTCTCCAAAGATGACTCTTTCTTTCAGGGGGAACTGGTATTTAGAAACCAGCAGCCGGGTGCCAGGAATCTTCTCTGCTAGTGAGTGATTTTTACCTTTTCATCATCCTTTGTTCTTGAAAAATGCATGTATACCTTGCTTGACCCCTCAGCTCCCTCAGAGAGAATTAGATCCCTCCCTCCTCTCTCTTCCTTTTGTGTGATGGACACTTTGATTATTTCATGCACGGCTGCATTACTGATGCACCTGTTCTTCCCCTGGGCTCTGAGCTGGTGGCGGGTAAAGGCCATGCTTACTTCATTTCTGAATCCATCCATTTGTCAGTCAGTTCACTGGCTGAGGATCTAAGCTGCGCTGAGCTGTGAAGCCAGAACGGAGGCCAGGGGCTGCCATGTAGCAAACCCTCAATAAGCCCTTAGGGGAAGAATGAGCCTGCTCGGAGCCTCATTCTCTTCACCCAGTTCCTCCACTCAGCGGGGGTTACACGGAGAATGGAGGGAAGAGAAGAACTCCCAGAAAACATAGTAAAACCAGACACCATGGAGTCAGGTTGGCAGCTGCCATTCCCCCAGTCATGTTCCAAGGGAATCCTGGCCTCACTCCCACTAGGCCCACAGAGCAGAGACAGCTCTCTCTCCAGACCGGTGTCCAGGAGGGGCCTGCCCTGGATGTGCTGCCACCACTGGGCACAGGAGCAGAGGGGAGAATATGCTCGCCCCCAGAGGAGGTCAGCAGCCGAGAAAAGGGGCCACCGGTCTTGCTCAGTCCCTTTTCTCAACTTTATCGAGCACCGAAGTCATCCCTCCTGCCTTACAGAGGCTGCAGGAGAGAGCAGAAGAAACTTTCTTCCCAGTGTTTGTGAAGGTCTGAATTCCTGTAGCGTGTGTCACGCAGTAGGACAAAGTTGGTAGTGCAGGGACAGGGACAAATGGCTCTGCCTACAGTCACACTCTCAGGGATGTTTCCAAAGGATGGATCACTTTTTAAACTGAGTTTCGTATTTGAGGCTGAAGGGATAAGGTATTTATGTAAAATTTTACATCATTCAAGACTTGATGAACATTTTTTTCTAGAAATGTTAAAAAAAAACAAAAAACAAACAAACAAACTAATGCCAGGGCCATAAGTTCAAGTCAAAAGGACAGAAAACCACCCTGACAGAGTCAGCTATTAAATCAAGTATGCTGAAATATGGCAGGCTTAATGCATTTATAAAGTGTTCAAAGTTCTTGCTTCTCAGCAAAACTTTTGCCCTAAAGGGCTCTATGTTATTTTTACTGCAAGGCACTTCACTGGAAGCTTGCAAAATGACTCATTTAAAAAGCGTAATGTTCCCCGCCTGCCCCCCACCCCATCTCCTACAGCTGCCACTTACCGTGAGTTCTTTGCTTTTAGCAAAAGGCCACCAGCCCCGCACACGCTTTTGCTGGAATATTGAGATCTTGCTCTCTTCACTTGCATTTTCAAACTTGGTGAGATCACAGGCTTTGGCAGACTTGGCTGCCCGGGGAAAACTATTGAGGTTCATTTCCAGGGAGCCTGTGAAGAGATGCCCGTAACAGTTATGGAAGGGCTTTGAAAATCAATTACCACACTTACTCACCCATTCATTCATTTGTTCATTCACGCGTCCATCCATCGGTCCATCTATCAATCAATCATCCATTTATCCATCCATCCCTTCATCTCTCGGTAGTCATTCAACTGGCACCATATTGGATCACTAGCATGTGCTAGGTATTGGGGATACAAATATGATCAAGATATATCTAGTGCCCTCAAAGCATTACTAATGTGGTAGCACGTAGGAGACAAAGGCAGAGCTACAATTTAAAACCTTTAAGCCTCGGCGTCAGGTGTCATTGCTGCCGGGCATCTCTGCCCCCTGACTGCAGTCTGAGTTATGTGCCTATCTCCTGAGCCTTCCCCTGCCTTAGCACAGATTGGCCTAGGAGAAGTCCCTTCTCCCACCTTACCTTCCTCTTCGAGTCCACTAAACAGCCCCAGGTCGGGGACTAAGTCTCACGGTCTTTGCAGCTACTCTCCAAGACCTTGGTAGGCTCTCAACAATGTACTTTTAATGAATGAGTGTAAGGCAGGCTAAGATAATGTCTAGGAGGGCCGGGAGAGCATTATGTATGTAATAACTTTTTCCTATCACCAAAGTAATATTTGCTAATTGTGAATATTTAGAACATGTCCATAAAAAATAATAGCAACAATTTCTACAGTTCTGTCCCTAAAAGTTGACCCCGTTCTGTGGATTAGTTCTTATCGTATGTTCATCTTTTCCTTGATTGGCTCTGACTATCATTTCCTCCTATACATATAAATACATATTTCACAGAAAGGGGATTTTTTTTCTACAATCTTTTTTCACCTAATGCCTCTTGCACATCTATCCAACTCATTAAACATTATACGATGTTTACGGCTGCCGGGTTATCACTTACTGAGCGCTTACTTTGTATGAGGCACTGTGCATGGTTGTTAAATTATATTATCACATGCAATATAACTACCCCAGTTTTACAACTGAGGAAAACGTAGGCAGACAGTAAACCACTAATTAGCTCAAAATTTAACAGCTTCTCGGTGGTGGCGCAAAGACCAATTTAAGTCTGTTTGAATATGTATCTCCCAGCATGTGGAAGCACCATAACTTATTCAGCCAATCCCCTATTAATGGCTACGTGGAGTGCTTCCAATTTTTTACTATCATAAATAACACTGAAATTATCATCCTTGTAGCTAGATCAGACCATGCTCCCCCAAACCCGGGACACAACCCTTAGCATTCGCACGGGCTTGACGAAGCCGTTGGCTTACCCAGGAAGTCATCCGAGGAGAGCCTTTCAAAGTCCCACACCTGGAGCACCAACACGGCTGGTGCCTTACACTCCATCTTCTCTAAGGAAAAGATGTTCTCCCTCTTGGTGATGACCATTTGCTTCTCGGCAGGGAGATACTGAAACGGAAACAGGAAGCGCCAGTTGAAGTTCCCCTCGCCGGTCAGGGAGTTGTAATGCACGTCTGTTTCCTGCTTGTCATCTTCCAAACCCTTTATCCACCTTAATAAAGGCAGAAAAAGAATTAAACACTCAGAGCACGTTATTCAGGCACTGGTATAATCGAGAGTGATTTAACTAGTTCCAATGTGGCCGTTGATTATAGTTTTAAGATGATGAAATAGTTGGATGTAGATGGAAGTTTCCATTGACCTAAAAGGGAAAAATAGAGGTTAAAGGGTCTGAAACAGAAACAGATTTTCATTCTAAGACAGGTTGGGGAAGTGCATTCAATTGTATGTGGGGGAACGTGAACCCCCATGCAATGAAGAATTCAGGACATGTGAAAGGACGATCAGCCTCCTCTCGCCCTGGGAGCCCTCTTTGTCAGAGATGCCACCCCTGCACCCGAGTGTCACAACAAGATTACCCACTACGTCGAGGCCTCTAACACGGGCCTAATTTAGACCTGTGACGTGAGGCCTGTAACTGGCCCCCTTCTCTCAGGCTGGGGGCCTCAAAAACCCAGCAGGCCTGCATCAGTGTGGCATGGAGGGCACGAGGGCTGCCGGCACCCACCTGGGTTCCAACCCTGCTCTCTCACTTACTAATTGTGCGGCCATAGGTACGTTACCTAGCCTCTCTGTGCCTTTGTTTCACCTGGAACACAGAAGCAGCGACAGCACCTAGTTCATAGAGTTGTTCTGAGGAATTATATGAGCTAATACCTGTTTAGGGCTTTTGTGTACACCAAATTATCTATCCTGCTGTTTCTTCTTGGGATCTCCTGGTCTTCCTCTACCATATCCAGTACGACGTAAGCTATAATTAATATATATCCCCTACTACATAGTGAAATAATTATTGAGAAAGATAGATACATTTTATATAAACTAATTGATAATTCCAAACCATGTGTTTCTGGAAAGCAGACATCCCTCCCCCACAAAGAAGGGCAGGGTAAAGACCGTTCCTTCTCAGGGAAGTGGTACCGCTTGGGGTGTGGGCTCAATTATTTCCCTAAGATCGTGCTCACCAAACTGATATATATGCAGTATCTGTTTCGAGGAAAGGAGTGAGAGATAGATGCTAGGAGGGTGACAGAGAACAGAGATCGATGGTCCTTGACTTCATGAAGCTACAGCCACGGTGGGAAGGGGATGCAGGGATTTGGGTGGGATGGCGGGAGTCACTGGAGAGAGACATGCAAAGGCCCCATGGAAGAAAGGAAAGCAGCTCGGTGGACCAAAGAGCAGGGGGCAAGGGGGAGGACTGATCCAGTGAGATGAGTCTGGGGAGATAGGCAGGGGCTAGTCATATGGGATATTTTAGGATATAGTAGTGGTGTGAATCTTTGTCCAGAGAAAACAGGATGCCATTAAAGGGTTTCAAGTACACAACTGACATACTCAGATCATGTTCTGAAAAAGATAACTCATGTTTCAACCTAGAGAACAAATTATTAAGGGCAAGAGTGAATAAGGAGAGACCAATTCATGTGGTATTGGTATTTCAGCAAGAGATGATGGAGAAAAAGACTGTGGTGGTGGTGCGGGGAAGACCGAGAGAAGTGAACTGTGCTGATAGTTCTGAGAGGCAAAATGGACGAGACTTAGTGGCATGCTAGAGACGGGAGCATAGATGAAGAAGAATCGTTGGTTGGGGCAGAGAAAGAGACACCAAAATGAGGCTGAGAGGAGTTTTTATCTGAGCTACAAGTGTACGTCACTTTCGCATCTGATCCTTCACCCTCTTATTTCTCTCCCTGGCTAGGGGCTAAAAGGAAGCCAACAAGGCCTAAAAGCCTAAAAGGAAGCCTACTGTAGTCAAGGTATAAGAGAGAGATAAATCCTTAGTTCCCTGAGTCCTCGGTTGGTATCTTTTTTTATCAGCAGAACCAGCAAATGGGAAGGTCTAAGTTTCAGCATTTGTATTAGGTCTTACGATCTTCTTATCATTTAATCTTTCATCAATGGCACCACATCTCTACTTCCTGCAGGGGTAACAGTAATTTGAATGTTACTCAAAAAGTCTAAGTATACAATCTTTAATTTAAAGAGATGCTTATGTAGCAAGATTTCTTCACAAAACTCTTTTATAAGATAATAATTCTTAATAAAATGACCAAATTAGACAAATATTTGAGAAAGAAAGTGAGCTAACCTAACAAGGTGAGTAAGATTAACTCCTTTTGTGGGATGTGGGCGGAGGAGCTTCCATGAGGCATTGGTTTGGTTAGGGGTTCAAGAGGGGAGCAGGGAAAGGATAGGGAGGAGGGAGCTTGTTGATGACCTTACCCTTTAACATAAATGTCACTTGACTTTTGTCCTGTGAAGATATTCTCATCCTCTAAAATGACATCTTCAGTGTTCCAGATGGTTACTCTCAATTCATATCTGGAGTAAGGGAAGGCAGCATTAGGTTGAAAACTAGGAAAACTGAGTCAATGAGGGTCTGCATGATTCTGTTATCGCTTTGAGTCTAAAGGCTTCCTCAAGTTTACCAAGTTCAAAAATGTCAACACTTAAGGTCTTGGTTCCTTCAAAACCAAGTGTCCCAGCTGGAATCACCAAGAACATAAATTTTTCTGTGCAGCTCCTCCTTCCATTAACCAACATTTTTCAGAATGTTGAAGCTCTGCAGTAGCCCCTACCATAAAACAGGGGCCACTATTCCAATCTCCACACCCACCCTCTACTGTAAGTGGCCAGGTAGAAAGTGAGGTGTAATTATCAGGTGCCAATTGATCAATGCGACACATGAGACCCAGATCGAATATCATGATTGTTTATTGTGCTACCATGAGCTTCTCTCCTGAAGGCAGGGCTGCAGTTGACTCACCCCTTGGGTTGCCTTGGCGAAATGTCAACAGGAGGTCCGGGCTGAGGCATATATTTTGGAAACATGTCCACCCACATCTGCAGGCGGCCCTTGATAAGAAATGAAGACCTCCTTTAGCTTTGGGGCGGGGAGCGGGGAGCATACCCGACAGGCAATAGATCATTCATGGTTTTAACAGATCTCCTTGCTAGAAATAGATATTAGATACGGCTTGGTAGCTTTATACATGTTTAAAATATTTGTTGACAAAGGCAGAACTTACACTGTAATTAAGAATTAGTCAGAGCATATATTAAGTGCAGAAGGGCAAGCAAAACTCTTTCTGAGCATCTGCTATGTGGTACACAAAGAGCTACATGCTTGATAAACACTATCTCATGAACTGTCCCAATACCCACGCTGGGTAGATGTCATCCTTCCTACTTAGCAGATGAGCAAGCATCTTGCCCGTGTTACACAGACAATATGTAGCAGAGTCTGGATTCAACCCTTGTCTGTTGACTGCAGACGCTGCTCTTTTTACAAATTCATAAAGTTAAAAAAAAAAAAGATGATAGTGCTATCCATTAGAATTACCATGCTTCATTGTTTCCAATGTACTTTAGTGTCCATTACCTTCATTAAATGTTTGCCCTAGCCATATTTCTGTGTTACACGTAAAGAAACTAAGGCTTAGAGAAGTCAAAGAAATGATCTGAAATCCTACCGCTCATTAGCGGCAGCACAGGGCCTCCCATTCATTGCCTTGAACTGCATACATCATACTTTATTCTGTTGCAAGCGATGTAGGAGGCCATGTGGGGAGGTCTGGTGGATTCCTGGTTCAGCTGTGTTGTACACATTCTAAGTACTTGTCTGGGCCAGGGTGGTCAGGGGCAATTGTATAAGAAGGAAGTGGGGCTTCCACTTGAGTGAGAAGAATATTCATGCAGTGGGGGTGGGGAGTGGGAGGGAGTTTTGGTTAGAGGGGAGAAAAAAGACTTTCTAAGGGAAGGGACAATATAAGAACAGCTTTAGCATTTGGGTTGAGAAGAACCAATTCAATGGAGGATCACAGTCCTGGAGAAAAGTGGGATGATTTATTCTCTCAAGACACATTGACATTCAGCTTTAATCAAAAGGCCACATCTGATGGGCAAAAGGAAGGATATCAGTAACTAAGTGACTTCAAACATCATTGTAAATTTAGGAAACAATCATAAGCTTCTACATCTGAGAAAGTTTAACCCTTTCAAGGTCAAGGTCATTTCCTGACCTATGCTATATCCCAACTCTGCCGGGTAGGGTAGCAAGCTGGGTTTTTCTGCCCCATTATTGTCAAGTTCACTGCTTTGCCTAAGTCACCCAGGGAATGAGTCCAGTGCTGGGACAGGACTAGGGACTCAAACTGCCTGGACTAAATTCTAGCTCTACTTATCAGCTGAGTAACTTTGAGCAGGTTATTTAAACTCTCCAAACTTCAATTTCCTCACCTTAGAAGGACCACAGTAAGTGTATCATAAGGCTATATTAAGGAATAAGAGTAAGGTGAGCCCCCACAGCCCTCTTTATCTAGGAAAACCCATTGCAACAGCGTAATTATTAATAGCAACCTCTTCCACTTGCAAAGTAGCCACAGTCTGAGTAGGCAATTCTAAGATCATCCTAATTATGTGAGATCATTTACGTAAGGACCTAGTACATAAAAGGCTCTTAATAAAGCTGACCTTCTCTCCCCTTCTAAGTTGTAACCCAGATTTCCAGTTATTTTTTCCGCATAGCTTCTTCTCATCAGTTCTTCAGGGTGAGCCACCATCTATTGCTTCTCTGGGAGATCTAGTGAGCTATGTGCTTGCTGAAAGCCCTTGTCCAAACAAGGGCTTGGACAGACCCAGTGGGTTTTGAAGTTTCTCAAATGTGAGAATGTTTCCAAAAGAGTCTGACAGCTCCAATCATAAAAAAGGAAAAAGCACGAAGTCCAACACCAACTCTAGGGCAGGGTTTCTCGACCTTGACATTGAAGGCCTTTGGGGCTGAATGCTTCTTTGTCATGAGGGGCTGTCCTGTGCAGTGTAGCATGTTTAGTAGCACTCTGACCTACACCCATAAGATGTCAGTAGCGCCTCCACCCACTTGAAACAACCAAAAATATTTCCAGACATTGCTAAATATCCCAGGGCAGGGCAGAGTGTGTGTGTGTGTGCGTGAGAGAGAGAGAGAGAGAGAGAGAGAAAATTGCCCCTGTTTGAGAACCATGATTCTAGGACACACAAGATTAACCTTTAGGGGGAAAGTTATATCCTTGGGGACAAACCCTCCTATTGGGGTCAGACCCGTCTTGACCGCTACCTGTTCCATTCCTGGCTTATCCTTGTGGTACAGTGGCCGGGTTTCGATATGCTCGGGAACCAGCCTGCACCCAACTTCTGGGATGTCACTCCAAGAGTGTAAAACCTTGAGGGCCAAGTGTTCATAAGACTCCACCGTCTCATCTGCAAGGAAGAAAGAAAAATGAAGAGACTTGTCAGCTGTGTGTTTCTGGAAGGGGACAGTGACGGGCAGTCAGATGCATTTTTAAAGACACTTAAAGGTTCCTTTAAATATAACGAGGCACAAGAAAAGCCAGCTGAAGAGAAAAAGAATAAAGAACAGAAAGAGGTGGGGGTAGCATGGCAGGAAGGGGAAAGAGGCTGAAAGTTCAGAGAGTGAGACACGAGGCAGGTTAAGGAGACCCAGAGGGCAGTGGGGGGCCTTGGGGTACGGGGCTCCTTGAATCAGATTTCTCCAGAGTCTACAAATCACCAGCTGGGCTTCAAGGTACTGGAGAGGAGACATTTCTTGGAGATATTAAACCTGTTTGCTAACATGGCAGTGTGACAGGGCCTGGGGAATCAGGGTGACTGACCCTAAACACAACGATGAGATGGACACAACGCATGTTCGTGGGTGTCTCCTGTATTTTCTCATTATTGCCTGGGATCTTACTCCTACTGACTCCTGCTCACAGAAAAGATTCCCTGATCCAACATTTTACCAAAGAAAGTAATTCATGGTAACAGCTACTGGTACAAGGTAGAAACATTATGTGCAAACGTTATAAGGCAAAAATTGTGGAAAGGATCAAATCTTCTTGACAGTTTAGAATGGCCAAATTTGACAAAGGAAGTAAAACCTTTTTTTTAGAAAAGGAGAGGGCCACAAAAGAAACCTCCCAATAGCAGTAGTTATAATCGGTAAGAGTTGATAGGGACGGACAAGTAATCAGCAGACTAAATCTTTGTCAGGAAGTTTAATCCATCAAGAACTGATCTTGATGGACATAATTTCAGATTTTTGGTGGGTAAAAAAAATTTTATTTTATCATGAAATACTGGACATTGACCAAGGAACTGAATTGGCTTAATAAAGTATATTGTGGAAGAGAATGGTTCTCAACATAAATTCATCAATATGTCATTAATACGCTATCTAAATGCCAATGAATTCTGCACGTAAGAAGTTTTTGGGGTCAAAACAACACGGTAAAAAGAAGTCTTGGCATCAGAGTGGTGGGATTAACACAACAGGGTCAAAGCATCCTGCAGCAGGTCCTGGACTGGGCTCTTTGCATCAGAAGCTCTGCGCTATATGCAGGCAGTTTTTAAGTGTCTAACAGATAAGGGTGATGGTGGAAGAACTGTTCTGTATTGTTAAAGTAAAGGTGACTTTTCTTCTCATCCTGAGTTTCTGAAAGCCTGGCAAGTTCCATGATGTGCCTATGGAAAATCTCCTTAGTGTCGCCACAGGAGAATTGTTGGCATAACATTTACGGGGGTAATTTGGTTGTGTTCAATAATTTATTGTATATAACAATCCTTTTAAGATTATTGCCCACCTTCTGGCACAACAGTTCTACTTATGGGATCTCTACTGTGGAAACATCAGAAATGTGTAAGAATATGTACAGGGAGGTGCATGGTCACGTCAAGTGTCGCTACAAAAAGTGGACACAGTGTAAATAAATGGCACAGCCATAAAATGAATATCATCAACGATCGTTTCCAAGCACAAAGGAGAATTGTCATAATCTATTGGAAATAGAAAAGTGGGACACAAAACTATATACAGTACATTTACGGTTCTATAGAAATGGGACATGTGGCATGCACCACACATGCACACACAGGCTGAAGGGAAATATACCGGCATGCACCACGCTTAGCTCTGATTTGGGGAATTATAGTGGTTTTTATGATCTTCCTTACTCTTCCATATTTTCTCCCATGAGCCTACATTATGTTTACAATAGAAGGCCACTGTCCCCGGCCACAAGCACCACCAGAAGCAGACTTTTCAGAAAAAGAGTGAAGCCGGCAGGCTGCACTGTGAGAGTTACCACTGTCCTCTTCAGTGAAGACTGTTTTTCCAGAAAAGACCTGGTTTCCGATCTGTATTTTCCCAGGACGAAAGTAGGGTCCATCCAGCTTGTTGTCTTTGCAAAGCTTGGTGAGGATTTCGGTGGGTTTGGATGCATCTCTCCAGGCATTGTATCCTTCTCTGAAAAGCGGAGGGAGGACAGGAAGGGTGAGGCTGGCTTCCCCTGGAAGGACATACTCAATGTCCCTATTCAAAGGGTCACCTAAGTATGATCTGTGGTTTCCTTCATATTCAATATGCCATTCTATACGCTTGGGCTAGTGTTTTTGGTTTTGTTTTCTCTCTTTTCTGGTCACTACCTCTGCATATGTATTGGTAGTTCATATGCATGCTTGTATGAAAAGCAGGACTTCTGAATAGCGTGACATAAAAATCCTTTGCAAGTAGTTTTTTTTAATGCACCTTAAAATATTGAAGTAAAACCAATCATTTTAAAGTTGACCACTTCAGTGGCATTTAGAACATTCACAATATTGCCCTGGCTGGTGTGGCTCAGTGGATTGGGTACCAGCCTGTAAACCAAAGGGCCTCAGTTTCGACTACCAGTCAGGGCACATGCCAGGATTACAGGCCAGGTCCCCAGCAGGGATGCATGAGAGACAACCAGCCATTGATGTTCTCTCCCTCTCTTTCTCCCTCCCTCCCCCTCTCTAAAATAAATAAATGAAATCTTTTAGGAAAAAAAAAGAACATTCACAATGTTGTGCCACCACTACCTCTCTCCAGATCCAAAAAATTTCCATTGCGCCAAAGAAAACCCTGTGCCCAGTAAGCAGTTACCCTCGTCCTTCCTTCCCCGGCCTTTGGCCGTCACCAAGCTGCTTTCTGCCTCCAGGATTTCTTTGCAGGGTTTTTGTTGTCGTTGCTTGGTTTTTGTTCTGTTTCTGGCAGCATAGTCATTTGGCTGCCGTTTATTCTAAGAGGCAAGCTTAGCTCGTCCTTTTAGTTTCTCTGCTTCTCCCCTCCGCCTGCTCCCCCACCCCCGAATCACACTGCAGACTCATGACACAGGCGGGAAGTCTGTACGCGCTGTGTCTCTAATCAACAATTTTCCTGGTCCTGAGCTTCTATATCTTCCCAATCCCTTCAGCCCTTAGACACTAGCTGTTTCTTTAACAAGCTATTACCTGGCAGTGATAGGCTCTCTGAGAGCCATGGCCAAGATGAGCCTGGATTCCTCTGCGTATTTTGGGACACGGGATGCACCTGTGTTTAACTTGTCTAAGCTTTTGAATCAATCAAAACATGGTGGCTGTTCTACACTGTACCGGAGATAAGACGGTCCTGGAAAGTCCATCCAAACCATGCCCAGAGCCACACACGGGCCTCCCCAGACACAGGTTCTCTTGTCTTATTTTAAAATCTTTCGGTGAACAAGGGTTATAACTTCTCTGACTAAATGATTTTGCCCCCTGGCAATTCCACCATTGGGGAGTTTGGGAAGTTCTCCTAAACTAAGTCTGCAGCACGTCAGCCCGGGGCTCCCGTCCCTGACTTCGGATCGGAGTAAGAACAGCGGGTCATTTTCTTAGTGGCACCGTCTCAGGTGCGTGAGGGTGATGCAAATACCTCACTAGAGTCCCAACACTGAACTGGCTCCCTGGCCTTAGGGAAGAGCAGGCCAGCAGCGGCGACTTGTCTGAAATGTCTGCCATGAGGGGAAGGTGCACTCAGACTCCAGTCGTGTGAGTCCACATGGGGACGGCCCTTCCGGAGAGCCGAGGGACACAGATAATAAAAGTCCTTAAAGTGTACATTCCTTTCAGTGGAATAATCCATGTCTACAGATGAATCCTGAGTGAATTACCAGAGAAATGTGCAATGGCTTTTGTATGTGAATGCTTATAGCAGCAATATTTCTAACAGAATAAAGAAGAAAAACAGAAATGCCCCAAAGTTCATGAAGGCAAATTGGTTATATCGTTTTATAACAAATTCATCTGATGGAACACCATCGAGTTATTCAAATAATGATTTTGAAGAATATTAAATGATATTATAGAATACTTATGAGGATTAGCAGGACAATTTGTAGTTGTATATGTAGTTTACAAAATTGCACAGAGAATATAACTAACTTTGGGGGAAACAACATAGAAAAAATACTAAAAGGAAACACATAAAAATTTTTTATATAAGTTACCTCTGGGTAAAATAATTTGAGCATTATTTTGTACTTTCTGTATTTTCTAAATTTTCTACAATGAACATATATTATGTTATATTTAGAAAAAAATTTCTAAAAGTATACCATGAAAATCTAATGAATATTTTTATATTTTCCTAGCTGAAATTTATAATTGTAAGGTTTTATTTCTTTTTAAGATATCAGATACAACATATATTTTTAAAAAACAACTAAAGCTGGTAGTCTACATTTTCAAATTAAGCAGAATTTAAAATCTTTGTAAAAAGTGAAAGTTCTGCCCACAGTTCTCTCATTTTTAAGTTGGGGATACAGCTCAGTGGGGTTTGAGAGAGCTGAATGAGATACTGCATGTGAAGAGCTTGGTGTATCCTAAATTCTCCTAAGTGTTAGTTATAGTTAACCAGGATGTTGGCATTTGTGTTACATTAATTGTTCTTCTAACGTCATTTCCCATCGTGGAACCCAGCCCACCAGGCCCAGCTAATGGAACGAACACATACAGGTCAGCTTCTGTCTCTTGAAGAACCTAGTGCTGCCTCCCAAACCCCGACCACCCTCCAGTGCAGGGATCACTCTCCTCAAACTAGCCCCGCTGACATGGAGCCCATGTGAGACGTTACAGCTGAGCCTTGGCCTGCCTTCCCAGGGCAGGGGTGGCCTGAGGCCACAGCCTCGAAACCCCAACAGCCTCCCTGCAGAAAAAGAACTTACATCTCATACTGGCTCTGCAGGCCACAGATGGCTCGGTGTTTGCTGTAAAAGCGGTTCTCCAGGTCTATCCTGGTCTCACCAATGAGGTCGTCTGTACCGATCATGTCGTGGTCATAGATCAGGACAGACAGCAGGGACTCCTTTGGGAATGTGGCCTGGATCTCAAATGACCTGCAGTCCAAATAGAGGTTTTAGAAGTCAAAAACATTTAGCTCGCCTACAGTTCATATGGATATGCACTAAATGCTTAGTAACCCACTTAATTCTTAGTGGATATTTATCTGATTTAACTCTTCACTGAGATGCAATTTACAATTCTGTTGTCACTTTTCAGTAGCCAATAATCTCTTTCCTGGACCATCAGTTGCAGTCTTTACCTGGGGTGGGAGCTAGATGCAGAGGAAAACCCTTGGGTTTTGGTCTCAAACTGATTTCCAACCTTGGTTTCAAATCAGTAACTTCCTGGTTGTAAAACTTTGGAAAGTTTCTTCATCCCTCTCAACCTCCTTATGAGTAAATGGGGATAAATGTCTTCTTTATAAGACAGCATGGTGGCTAAATGTTGTTTTTATAAAATGCACATTTTACTTCTAAGCATTTAACTGGGGCCCCCCAAATTGTTATTCCCTTTCCCCTCCATTTTTGCTTTATCAGGGAATATCAGCTGAGTTTATTTTATTTTATTTAGTTTTAAGATTTTATTTACTTACTTTTAGAGATGGGCGGGGAGGGAGAAAGAGAGGGAGAGAATCATCAAGTGCGGTTGCCTCTCAAGCGCGCCCTCCTGGGCACCTGGCCTGCAGCCCAGGTGTGTGCCCTGATTGGAAATCGAACCGGCGACCTTTCGGTTCACAGGCTGGCACTCAATCCACTGAGCCACACCAGCCGGGGCAGCTGAGTTTATTTTAAATGAAAGCCCTATCAAAGGTGGACAAATCATAAAGACGTAGAAGGGCAGGGCTGGAATGCTGTCTCTACAGGATTTGAAGCCCCAGAGAACAGAGACCCACCTTCTCATCTCTGCCTTGTGGGAACCTGCATTTGGCCTGCAGACAGTAGATAATATATGTTTCCTTGAGCTGTCAGGGACCTCAGGGGCCACCATATCCAATTCCTCCACTTTACAGATAAGGACATTAAAATCCAGAGAACACAAGTGAGTTGGCCAGGAGCATAAATCAGCCTAATGAATGTAAGTGCCAGCTTCTGACTCTTTAGTTCTGGCTCTTTCCATGATGCCACACCAGCGCAAGGTGCTGGAAGGAGCATCCGCTCCGTTGGACTTCCTGTGACAACGTGTTATCTGAGCTACTGAGCATTAGAGAAGGTGAGAAGTAAATTTCGAGTGAAACCCTACATTTTAGGGAAATGTCTTCCGATCACCAAATCAAGGTGCACCAGTGTTTCTCTAGCGGTTCCCGACCCTCGCTGCCCTGGGACAAGGTGGGGTGGCCTGGGAGTAAGGGACACAGAGGAGGGGGAGGAAGGCAGAATGAAGGCCCATTGTTTCCCTGCATGTCTGTGGGCTGTCTGGACTGCTTCCCGCACACTTGGATCCACTCAGCCCTGACTCGCACTCTCCATTGTGACAGGAACTGCAATCACAGCATAGCCCAAGCCAATTAAACCTCCACAGAGAGAAAAAGGCGGGGACGCTCCCCAGTCCGTGTGACTGTAATGGACCGAGGCAGCCGTCGCAGACCAGGGACATGGCTGTGCGGGCAGAAACCAGCGTCGTCCACCTACAGACATAGTATTGCCTCCCTGGGGCTCCAGGATTTGTGCTCCATGCAGTAAGTGATTCTCAAGGCATCTCACAAGGAGGCCTGCAGCTGCCTATCTCTGAGTTTAGTTGTCACGTGGCTGCTGCCACCAGGAAAGGACTTCCTAAGTGCTAACTGCCCCTGGCAACCATGACAGATGATGCGATTGCTCTGTCCGTTTTCCCTAAGCTATGAGCTCACAGATTAACCTCTCCTGAATTTTCACCGGAGCTGTCATTAGAATGAACTACCCGGGCTGGGCTTTCAGCCACCCAGGGGAAAACTAGACTTATATCAACTTGTGTGTCCGTGAGGTGTGATCTATGGGTACAATGGTGGTTCGAAAGAATGCACCATGAGTTGGGCAAAAACTGAGCCTTTTTTAAGCATTTCATGCCTCTGAGCTTTCAGAAACAGTAGGACATTTCTGCTGTGGTATTTATTCTTTCGTTTGACATTCTTTCGTTTGACAAATTGTTTATTTGACAATTATTCACATCCACTATGTGCCAGGCACTGTGGTTGTAAGGAAAATGGGGAACCACCAAGGTCTGCAGACAGGTACCCCCTCAGGCTAATGCAGAGAGACAGGGTCCCATTAAATCCCACTGGAAACTGACTGGAGGTTTGTCCATCCATCTGTTCATTCATTCATTCATCATTCATGCAGTCAGTCATTCATTCTACAACTAGTGGCCATGTGCTCTGTGCCATGCCCTGTCCTAGGTGCTGTGCACGTGGCATTGAATAGACCAGTCCAAGGCCCTGCTCAAGTGGTGTTTACATTCTAGTGGGGAGATGGGAGACGGCCAATAAACACCCAAGCATGCCAACTCATGCCAGAGGCTAGAAAAGCAGGTAAGGTGCCAGGGTTTGGGGGGGGTGCATCCTGTGGCATCCTCATACAGGGGTGAGGTCCCAAAGAGGGGGTCCTCAGACCCCTGGTGAGGCCCAGGAACCTGCTGCTTTCCATGCTGGAACACTGCAAGATTGAGCCAGTGACTTCTGTCCCTGAGGAAGCATTAAATACCCATCCAACAAAGCGTCCACATGTGGAAAGCTTCTGGAAGAGCCTCTGCGGTACTGAGGCAGGAGAGAATATTCCATCACCCCCTTCTCCTATTTGCCACAGCCATAAGGGGGGTAATAAAGCCAGTCTAATTCAGGGCACTGTGGTGAGAATTGCTAATAAAAAGTGACTGCAAAGCACTTGGCAAAATGAAGTGTTAGTTACATAAATGGCAGATAATGTTAAAGGTCACCTCTGCATCAGGGAAGCAAGGATATGTTTCCCTGGCATCGTTTTAGTCATTCTCATAAAACTGAACAGTCAAAATCATTTATGTCCTCATTTCCTCAGGAGCAGTAAAGTTATGAGTCCTTTGCTGATCAAATGTCAGAGGGTCCAAAGAGATCACAAATGTGTAAATGAAGTTAAATAAGGCTGATGGAGATTTCACCCCAAATCTCTTGTTACTCAGAAAAGAAAAATTTAAATATACTTAAAATGTATCCATTGCTAAAATGATTATAAAGGGAGAGAGAGAGGAAGTGAATGTGTTTTGAGTGTCTCCTATAGGCTAGCACAGATGATGTGCAAGGTGCTGTGTATTTAATCTCCCACGGGCGCCTGAGAGTCTAGAGTCACTGTTGTTGCCTTACAGATGAGGAAAGCTGGTATCAGAGAGGTTAAGCCACCTGCATAAAGTCACACAGCCTGTATGCAGTAGAATGAAACCTGCATCTGCTTGACTCTAATGTTAACAGCGATCAGGTGCACAAGCCCTAGCAGGGAACACGAATGTATGACATTCCTGTCAGAAGACGAGTGGGCGTGGCAGGGTTTCTGTGGCCTCGGGAATGCCTGCTTCACCTGAACATGCACAAATGCAAGGCCTTTTCAAAGCACTTTGCAGGAAAACAAGGCACAGATAGGGCATGCAGTTCAACTTTTTTTTTTACTTCAGGGGTCACCTCAAGTGAGGGGGCCAAATGGTATGATGGGAAAGTCCCTTTGGTAGGAAACAAGACTAAAAGTCTGGCCCCTTCTCCTCCACTCATGTGTTGTGTGAACTTGAATATGTTTCTAAACCTCCCTTGGCCTTGATTGCCTTGTTTATAGAAAGGAAACCTGTCTGTCCAGATGCAGGAGGCTGGTTCTAGGAAAATCATTATTGGAAAACTACAGGTATGAAGATCGCCATGTACCACTTTATACCTGAAGGGACCAAGGAAAGAATTTGGCCTTTCTCTGCAAATGGTAGGTTTGGTTGGCTATTATCCCAAGCAGAAGTCAGCACTGAACCCCCTGCTACCATTTACTCAGACCACACATGTGTACAACACAGCCCCCCACAGAAACACAGCAGGAGCAAATGCGGAGAGGACAAGGTAATGCCACCCGGATGGCCACTGACCTTCCAAATACTGGGTTCAGCTGTCTGGGGATGTATTTGTCTCGGTCTTTGATTTCCGTTTTGCCAAGCTTGACCACAATGTAGGGATCCGATTTGCCATCCTGATCAGCTGGGCTAAGATTAAATGCCTGGAAAGGAGAGAGGAAATCCTCTTGGTCCAGTGGTTCTCAACACTGGCTGCACACTGGGCTCGCCTGGGAGTTTTTAAAAAATATGCCTGGAGTTCCGGCCAAGATGGAGGCATAGATAGATACACTTTGTCTCCTCGCACAACCAAAAGAAGGACAATAACAAATTTAAAAACAAAAAATAACCAGAACTGCCAGAAAATCAAACTGCATGGAAGTCCGACAGCCAAGCACTTAAAAAAGAAACATTCATTCAGACTGGTAGGAGGGCTGGAGACAGGCTGCCAGGGCAGAGAGGACTCATGGCGAGGCTGCTGCTGGCTGACTGGGTGTCCCACATTTGTGTGCGGATAAACTGGGAAGAACAACTGGGGTGAGAGGCTGCGTAACCCGGGGTTTTGGCGCAGGAAAAGAAAGCCTCGAAACATCTACTGGTAAAAACCTGTGGGGGTTGTAGTGATAGGAGAAACTGCCAGTCTGTAAGGGGAGGTCGTTTGAGAGGCCCACAGGGTCCTAGAACATACACAAACCCACCCACCTGGGAATCAGCACCAGAAGGTCCCAGTTTGCTTATGGGTAGCAGGGGAAGTGATTGAAAGCCCACCAACAGCCAAGCAAGGGGCATTGTTCCCTCTCGGACCCCTCCCCACATACAGCATCACAAGGAAGTGATGTGGGTTGCCCCACCCTGGCAAATATCTGAGGCTGTGCCCCTCATAATGTAACAGGCGCTCTGAGACAAGGAAAATATGGCCCAAACGAAAAAACAGATCGAAGCTCCAAATATAGAACTAAGTGATGAAGAGATAGCCAACCTAACAGATGCAGAGTTCAAAACACTGGTAATCAAGATGCTCACAGAAATGGTGGAGTATGGTCACAAAATGGAGGAAAAAGTGAAGGCTATGCAAAGTGAAATAAAAAAAAATATGTATAGGAAACCAATGGTAAAGGAAAGGAAACTGGGACTCAAATCAACAATCTGGAGCAGAAAGAAGAAATAAACATTCAACCAGAACAGAATGAAGAATTCAAAAAAAGTGAGGAGAGACTTAGGAACCTCTGGGACAACTTTAAACACTCCAACATCTGAATCATAGGTGTGCCAGAAGGAGAAGAGGAAGACACTGAAAACTTATTTGAAAAAATAAGGAAGGAAAACTTCCCCATCCTGGCAAAGAAAATAGACTTCCAGGAAGCCCAGGAAGCTCAGAGAGTCCCGAAGAAGTTGGACCCAAGGAAGCACACACCAAGGCATATCATCATTACATTACCCAAGATTAAAGATAAAGAGAGAATCTTAAAAGCAGCACGTGAAAAGGAGAGAGTTACCTACAAAGGCGTTCCCATAAGACTCTCAGCTGATTTCTCAAAAGAAACCTTCCAGGCAAGGAGGGGCTGGAGAGATGTATTCAAAGTAATGAAAGACAAGGACTTACATCCAAAAATATTCTATCTGGCAAAGCTATCATTTCATTTAGAATGGAAGGGCCGATAAAGCGCTTCCCAAATAAAGTAAAGTTAAAAGAGTTCATCATCACCAAACCCTTATTAAATGAAATGTTAAAGAGGCTAATCTAAGAAAAAGATGATCGAAACTATGAACAGTAAAATGACAACAAACTCACAACTCAACTATCAACAACTGAACCTAAAAAAACAGAAACAAACTAAGCAAACAGCTAGAACAGGAACAGAATCACAGAAATGGAGATCACATGGAGGATGATCAGTGGGGAGCGGGGAGGGGGAAGAAGGGGGAGAAAGGTACAGGGAATAAGAAGCATAAATGGTAGGTACAAAATAGACAGGGAGGTGAAGAACAGTATAGGAAATGGAGAAATCGAAGAGCTGTTATGTACGACCCATGGACATGAACTAAGTGGGGGAATGCTGGTGGGGGGTGGGGTGCAGGGCAGAGGGGAATAAAGGGGAGGAAAAAATGGGACAACTGTAATAGCATAATCAATAACATATTTTTTTAAATTTAAAAAATTAAAAAATATGTCTGAGTTCCCTTCTCAAATATTCTGATTTAATTGGTCCTGGGCTTTGGGATTTTTAGAAGCCCCCTTGATGATTCTAACATGCAGCCAAGGTTAAAAACCACTGCGTTAACCTCTCCATTTTGCTGTTAAAAGAAGAGTTATCAGCTTTGCCAAAGTCCACTTTCTCTGGAGTTGTCTCCTCAGTGGAAAGCAGTGCTTGGCACCGAGAAATGAGGAATGTGCTAGACCCAGAGGCAGAAGGCATGAGTTTGAGTTCTGGCTCTGAGCAGTCTGAGATCTGTCTGTAAAGCCAGAACCTGGACTCCACCCCCACCCCCACCCCCCAAGGCCCCTCCCAGAAGGAATTCGCTCTGAATCCATGACCCCCTCAGACTTGCATTTAGCACTGACTGGTCGAGTTAAGTCTGATACCACACAAGCTGGGCAATAAACCATCACAAGAAAACACTTCCTACGAGAAGGCTGGGGTAGGGGGCCAGTGAGGAGCGATGCTGAAAACATGGAGAAATTCTGCATGCATCAGAGCAGAGTGAGAAACAATCCCGTATTCAGCAGAATATAAATTAGAAGCTGTATTTCCAAGGTTGTTCATTAGATCATTGTTTAATAGCCACACTTGTAAACAAGCTACATGTCAAGTACTTAAGGGGAAACGTAATCCAAAATACTCCCTTTTCCCCTTACTCTGGTCACATCACCAAATTGTAATCATCCACATAACAGTTATCTCTGACATTCATCTTATTTATCTGCTCCTTTGTTTATATTGAATACATTCTTAATCCACTCCCACCCCCACCTTCAGCTGGCATGTAATCTCCAAGAGA
Organism: Mormoops blainvillei; assembly: GCA_004026545.1. Lineage (NCBI taxonomy): Eukaryota > Metazoa > Chordata > Mammalia > Chiroptera > Mormoopidae > Mormoops > Mormoops blainvillei. The sequence goes on from PVJD01006330.1 coordinate 54,585, forward strand.
GCAAGGCTATTGTCTGTCTTGTTCATTATATATCTCCAGGACCTCAAATAGGGCCTTAATATTTGTTGAATGAATGAATAATTGGATGCTAACATTAATTCAGGAAAACACTAAGTGGCTACTAAGAATGAGGAAGGCCTGTAGGTACTAATCTGGGGAAATGCCCAAGTTATATTACTAGCTAAGAAAAGAAAATAGAAGATCAATATGTAATATATCAAGCAGGACTCTATTAAATAAATACCTGGGTGGAATTGTAGACAAGTGGAAATAGATGTAGATTTATTTATATATATATTTACAAAATAAGTTATTTCTGGGGGTGGAGTTGTAGAGGTGGAAAGATTTTTCTTTATGTAACTTCTAAGTAGCATTATTTTTTACTTTATTGGTGTTTTATTAAATTAAAAGGTTTAAATTAACTTATTATGTAGTTAATTGAGTATACCTTAGTGTGAGAGCATAAACCACACAACCACTATCACTAGAAATGCCAGTGAAAAGCACGACTGTCCCTAATTGAATTTAGCCTACATCCTGCAACCCAGGGCTGCCACCCCCAGCCTCTTCATTTGTTCAAGTCCTGCTTGTCCTCAGCTTCCAGCCCAGCCCTCCCTCCTCCACACTGCTTCCTGAGCAGGAACCTGACGTGCGTCCCTGGCCTTTGTCAAAAGTGTACTGGACACACAAAAGTGTGCTTGGACTTTTGCTGAAGGAATCAATAAATAGGATTGGGGATCCTTCCCCAACTTCTGCAGTCCAAACACTTTCTCCCTTTCCTTGCACTGCTCATACTCTCTCTTTCTGGATCCCCCAAACTCTGTCCCATAACACCATAGTTCTACAGGGCTTTCTGTAGAGGAAGAAAAGGTGTGGAACATTACGTTTAAAAATGCTCTTAAAGATTCAACAGTGAAGTAGATTTCTCTGCTTCTGGAATTCTCAGAGCCTTAATGTTCTAATGAGCTTTGTGAACCTCAGGGGTTGGTGGAGGGAAAACATATATGCACCATTCTCAAATTTATTTGTACACATAGTCTGTTTCCAGGAAGTGCATATTAATCATTTCACCCAAGACACCTCCCCAGAGGTATTTCTCCTGAACACCTCCTGAACAAAGTGACCTCCTGAACAAAATTTAGAAAAGCTTAGTCTAAACTATCCTGCGGGTGGATGTTTAGAATAGACTACCCAGCATGGCCAGTGATTCTTTGCAAGTACATCTAATCTCAACATCCCCAGTGAGTAGAACACTCCTGGTACGCGGTGGGCATGGTGACGATGATGATGAAGGAAACGTGAGACCGGCCCAGTGGAGAGGGGGACCTTTACTGCTCCCTTAGCATTAAAGAATTTGTTTTTGATTTATGTTTCATTTACATTTTCAAATAAAGGATGCAGGCAATGGAGGCAAAGAGTTCATATAAAATAAGACTACTACAATCGAATAAGATTATGAAAATCAACCCCAAGTTCAGGGGACGAAAATAAATACACGAACCGTAAAGGTTCAGCAGACAATTGCTTTGATTGAGACTCGGATTTGGCCTTGAGCTCCCTGGCAATTAAAGTTTCACAATTAAAGTTTACTGCTTTCCTATTCAGGAAGTAGGACGCCTAGGGCAGAGGATATTTCTCTCAGAAATCCATTCACAATGAAATTTCTGACCGCCACCGTGCAGACGCACAGTCGTGGGGGGAGGAGCTCACAGTGGTAGCTGCCCTGTTCATCTTTCTAACAGTCTGGCCTGCGAGCGTCCTGTTTCTGGCTTATTTGGTTTTCATCCCAGTGAGCGGGCAAAACCAGAATGCAGATAAAGCTGCACAAATGAAGCCTGGGAAGCCAGGGAGTAAATGTCCAAATCACCAACCAAACTTCATACGCCTTGCTGTCGACTGAATTGTTTCCCCAAAATTCTTATGTGGAAGCCGTAATCCCCAGTGTGGCTGTGTTTGGAGACAGGGCGTTTAGGGAGATAATTAAGGTTAAAGGAGTCTTAAGGGTGGTGCCCTAATCCTTCAAGACTAGTGGTCTTATAAGAAGATCAAGTGACACCAGACCTGTCTCTCTCTGGATATGCACACACAGGCAAGGCCATGCGAGGACACAGCAAGAAGGTGGCCTGCTACAAGCCAGGGAGAGAGGCTTCCCTAGAAACCTACCCTGATGGCACCTGGATCATGGACTCCCAGCCTCCAGAACTGTGAGAATATTAATGTCTGGCGTTGCAGTTACCCAGTCTGTAGCATTTTGTTGCAGCAGCCCGAGCAGGTGAAGACAGCCCCCGAGAGTGAACAAGGAAAGCTCACCGCCACAATATACACCCGGATCAGGACTTTGACAGGGTGGTTGGGTGGAATGCCTTGCTGGATTCTCAGCTGTCCTCTGTCCTCAGTGCTGGAATCCTCGGGGCTTTTGTAAATGCAGAAAGAGCCCTGGAATCACAAAGTGCAACCCATTGAAACGAGACCTTCCTGTGACCCACCAAAAACCATAGAAGACATAACACTGGGAAAATGAGCACCACTGGGGGCCCCACAGGACCTGGGTCGGCAGTCCCCTTGCCCTCTGGGTGTCCTCAGGAAATTCACATGACCTGCTCACACCTGAGCTTCTTCATGGTCCATCAGTGAATCGAAGTTAGCACAGCAACACCTCCCTCCAGGGCTGTTATGCAAGGAGCATGAATAGGAGTGTGAGACGGGACACTGAGTGCCTTTGACATGTGGGTGCCGAGCTCATGCTTTCCCCTGTCATCTCATTCAATCCTGACTGTGGTATATTGGTTTTCAGATGCTGTAACCAAGGCCCAGAGAGGTCAGACACTGCTCGAGATCATAAAGCTAGAGCTAGTTAGGGTTATAACTAGGCTCAGAATCTACATCAGCAAACTGCAACACCCATGCTATTTCCAACCCACAATACTGCATATAAAGGCCTGGCATGTAGTAGGTTCATAGTAACTGTTGGCTACTGTTTGTAATGCTGACGCTGTAACTCTGCCAGGTGAAGGGTTTGTGTTATTTGATTAGTTTAATCGTCCATCTGGTAGATTTGCGTAATTCGTACATTTGGTAGGTCAGGGGTGGGAAGAGCAAAGTCAACTTCACTGATGCTTTTATGTAACAGCTCCCTCTCTCTATCTTCCACTAGGCTGAGATCCAACCCACTTCACAGGCCATGAACCACATCTCTCAGAAGGCTGGCGCTGGGTCTTGTGAGGTTCTAGAGAGGATCTTGCATAAAAGTGTGGGATTTTCCTCGTGCACCTCCCACATCACAGTCCCATTAACAGAGTCAAGTCATATCTAACATCTGCAGACAGGACAACCAGATAAAAGAGTTAGCTCTGGAACTTGCCTTAAACTTCCCTATGACCCGGTCTCCGTCAAGGCCATGGTCATCCTCCGTAGACTTGCCTCTGAAGAGTTCAAAGGTTTTCACCCAGTCTTCAAAATTATTAAATTCACTCTCGAGGTCACCGTCATATATCTTTAGGGAAAAGGGAGAAGAGTGTGTTCAGACAAAGGCATAACATTGGGACTACCAGGATCGATTTAATGAGAAATGCCAAGATTCTCCAAAGCCAGGCTTGGTAGACGCCCCTTGGAAGAAGCTAAAGGCCATTATTAATTTATCTTTAGCAAAATAAGAAATATGATTGACTCAGCATTCCAGGATCTAACTATCTCTCTAAAATTTGTAAAACCTTTTTAATAAACTCTGAAATTCCAAAAAGTATAGCTAAATCAAAAGTTGTAAAATGTAATATAAAAATATAAATATGACAAACATTTTAATAGCTAATTGATGTCATTGGTTTTGGGATATAGACTATGATATTTTGAGGACATGCAAATCAATATGTGTTCATTAAGCATCTAATTATTAACACATATAAAGTTATAAAATATTTGTTTTTATTATAATACATATAGACATGAGTTTTGCAAGTGGGAAATTGAATATATACTTTAGAAATGCAAAATTGAATTGAGTTTTAGGTTTGGTAATGTAATTAAATCACTGATTCGAATTTTCTATTAAAACTACTTATCTAAATTTGCTACCTAGATACATACTCCAAGTTTTCATATCCATCCAAATACCTCCAGCTAATAGCATCTGGTTAATGTTAAAATTGGTCTGATAGAGCTGCCTTTAGTTAGAGTTGGAACTCCTGCCATTTTGAGGGTATATACGTCTGCGTGGTGATATCAAGCTCTAAGAGGTGGGCAAGGGGAGCTTGTACACTGTCAATGACCTTGCTGGGTCGAGGCTAACCATTGTACACTATGCCCCCTTTTAATAGGAAGATATAGAAAATGGAAAATTAGAAAGCTCCATTGCCTTTGATTACATGCTCGTTAAACTTTATTTCTCTGCATCAATGATTACATTAAAGTAAGTTAGTGCAGACAAAGGCATTGCTCGGATTGACTGAAGCGCCAAGAGCCCCCTCGTGAGCTTCCCACCCCATCCATGGGGGCGATGGCTGTGTCCACACACCTTCAAGACGGCCAGGTTGGGGATTTCATCTTCTTTGACTTTCTTCTTGAGCAATTTGTCTTTCTTCTTCTTCAGGCCTTCGTCTATATTCACTACTACTTCATCTGGTTTTGCCTCTGTGGATATTTAGTGGAAACTGTTAGACTTCTCATGGCTGTTGAGGTGAGAGGAAACACAGTCAACCTCCCTCTTTCCCTTGGCTCTGGCAAGTGTCATGACACATCTTTCCAAAAAGAAATAGTAACATTTTGCTGTAGGGCCTTTATAGTCTGTGCACTACAGAACCAGAAGAGATGCTTCTCACATAGTACTGCAATGTTGACAGATCCCCTGGAGCCAATTTTGCTGGCCTGTCCTGGTACATGTAAGAATTCCTTACACGAAGCACAGAGATGGGGAAATAATTTACCCAGTCATCCAACTAGCGAAGAACAGTCCCAGGACGGACTGACTCCAAAGCTTTCAGTTACATTCCTTCTCAGATCTGATTAGGAACTTGATGTTCATCTGGTTTAGTAACCTGATGCTCAAATATGTTAAGGGTCTTGCACAAAGTTAAGAGATTACTCAGTAATTTTTTTAGGAGCAGGCTCTAGAAATAAACTGTCTAAGACAGACTTCTAGCTCTGTTATTTTCTAGCTGTGTAAACTTGGGCAAATTACTTGACCTCTTTGTACCTCTGTTCTACCACCTGCAGAATGAAGGTCGTACTCTTTATGTCATGAGACGGTCTTAGAATGAAATAGGCTAACTAGGAGTGGTCTGAGGAACTGAGCCGGACTCTGCTTTTCTTCCTTCTGTTAGCGTCACTTGAAACAGCAATTAGCCACTTGGTATCACTGTTGTTTTTAGGCCAAGACCTTCTGTTGGCTTGATTCGAGTTGGCGGTCATTTCTAATCCCAGGCCTCTTTCATTTGATTTCTGCCAAACCAGATCCATCCAATCCTTGTAAACTGAGTTTTGGAAGCTAAATCCAGATCACCTCTATTAAAGTTTATCATGTTGGTTTTGGCCTGTCATCCCAGCTCACTTCTATTTTTACACTGCTGCTTCTACATTAAGACTGTCAATGTAGGGACATAAGCCAAAGGGTTGATTTCAGCACTGCCCTGGATTCAGAAGACCCGGGATCTGGACCCAGTCCAGCTCCAGTCAGCAACATGACCTTTTTAAAGTGCTGGCATCTTTCTGAGATTGGTTCCACACTTGGGAAACAAGGGAATACAGCTCTAACAGACCTCCCATGGCTTACATTTTATAATTCTCTCACCGAAATGGCCTTCTTCTATGTTCAAATGTCCCCAGAACAGCTACTCACCTGTATTGCCTTTTTTCTCTTTGGGATTTCTCTCCTTTTCCTTTGAGAAAAGACAGAGAGGTGATTATCGGCACTATCATGCCTCCTTTACTAATGCTGGCTGCTAAGAGTTTTAATTCAATGATCTCAGCCCTCTGCATTCTGAGAGATGCCTGCTTTTTTTCCGTCACCTGAGGATATTTTCTCATTGCTTTTAGAGAAAGAGGAAGGGAGAGAGGAAGGGAGAGAGAGAAGCATCGATTGGTTGCCTCCTGTATGTGCCTGGACCATGGATTGAAACTGCAACGTAGGTAAGTGCCCTGACCAGGCTCAAATCTCCAACCTTTCAGTTATTAGATGATGCTCCAACCAACTGGGCCATGCCAGCCAGGGCAGAGATGCCATTTTAAAAGAATATTCAAACAGTCCCTCAGTTAGCCCCACAATGAAGGCTCCCTGTAAACACCTGAGACCTAAGGGCAGTGGAAGGCCTTGCCCTAGAGAAAGGTGTCCACACGTCCAAGGAACATGCCACCAAGCTGTAGGCTCCCTTGCCTCTATGTGCAGCCTTTTCTCAGACACTGGGAAGGCAACCCCTTTTCCTACTATTTTTTCCCCTCCCTGGAGCATCACCTCAGTCTGATCACCTCCGTCTGCAGCTCTGAGTTTTACCTGCTGGCATGTAGGGTTGTTGGGTTGGTCCCAGGGACTGGAGAGGTGAGCAGAGAAAGAAGAAAGGGCTGAGCACTTCCCAGAAATGGTGTGTCCAATGCCCATTGCAACAAAAGGAGAGAGGTTGGAGGCAGGGACTAACATTTGGTTTGTTTATTTAACTATATACCAATCTTCGTGGATAATCCTAGATGAAGAAACTGTGGTCTTTCCAACTTCAAGAATCAGAAGACTTTCTATTCAATTACACATAGTGATATATGACTAATTTTCCTTTCCTTTCTTACTCAGGAATGAGATGTCCTACCAAACTGAGCCACTGAGCTTTGGCTGAATCAGCAGACCCGCTACCCACCAGTTCTCCACCTTTATCACTCGATCCCTTCCTTGTTCCATGCTAGTGCACTGGCAACACACTGGTTATTCTCACTTGCTAAAGCCAAGACCTCTGCCTTTGCTTGGATAGCTCCCCCTGTAAACTTAGAATCCTACTGGAGACCTGGAGCCCTTTGAGCTGGGTATCTCCAGGCAGACCTGAAGCCCCCATCACTGATGCCCACCTGTGCAGAGACCCCACTTCTCGTAGCTGGGCCTCCCTGAATCTGACTGTTGGGCAGATCCTCCAGATGCCATACTGGACTGAGCGTCCCTCCAGCATTTACAACAGAGCTTGTGTCTCCAACCAGAGGGTGGGGATGTAGCAAGTCTGGATCCCTGGTCCTTCCAGACTTTGAACCCTTCTACACTCAACAGAATCACACCTGAGTAGGGCCTACCTGTAGTGGGGTTTAAAAGAGGGGATAATGTGGGATTGGAAGGGTGGTGGCAGAGACAACTTTCTTATCAAGCTGCTTGACTGAGACAGCCGAGGGGTCTCTACCTTCTGTGCTGCCTTCAGGGAGGCATAGTATTTGGACCACCAGTCAATGACGTTTTCCGCAGATTCATCCGCTATGGTCCGCTTTTTCCTTTTGGTAGACCTCCGGGAAGGTTTCCTGGCATCCTGGCAAAAGATGACGACAGACTGTTAGTGAGGCCCCATGGATCTGCATGGATCCACTGGTGGTTACTGGTTTCCTGAAAAGAGAACACACAGGTGCACTCTGGGAAGCAGGTGGAAGTGCTAACAGGTTTTGTGCTGGTAGCTCTCTGTACCACTTCAATAAACAAAAGTTTAATAGTCTATTCTTTCATTCATTTGTTTATTCAGCAAACATTTATTGAAGAGGTATAAGAAACGATGCTTTGCTTTGGGGTTGTAACAGGAATTAGCCACAATCCCCACGTTTGGGAAGCTCAGAATTCCGGAGAGGAGACAGGCTTATGATACAATGTGGTATAGTGGATGGGGCATTTGCTTCAGGCAGACCTGGGCTATAAGTCATTAAGCAATTAATATATATTTGGGACAATAATTCCTGCCTACATCACCGTTGTGAAGATTCAGTGACATAATATAGACAGTTCTCCGTTAGCATCATTTGTCATTTGAATGGGTACAAACAAACGATACCTACCCCCTAAGCGATGGGAGTAGGAGAGACAGTGATACATGTTTGGCAGAAAGGCCATGTTTGTTGGAGAAGACAGTTGTCCTATTGGCGGAGACCATCTGTGGGAGACACACCGTGCACCCAGTATCTGTTCGCTCTCTCAGAGACACCTTGAGTCCCTACTTATGAATGTGCTGGGCATGCTATCAAATGCAGGGAGTACAGAGATGTTTAAAAAAACTATCTTTGACCTAATGGGGCCCACAGTTTTATGGTAGCAACAAACACTTAAACTAAGAATGCTAACATACAATGGCAGGTGCCATGCTAGTGGGAGAAAGAGGACCCCTCGAAGGTCACATGGAGCCTGGATGGGGTGGGAGCAGACCGAGCAAACATCCATTAATCTATGTTACTCTGCTCTTCATTTCAGCTGGGCAAATGATCTCTTAGGACTTTTGCAAAACTGCCTTCTTCTTTAAGTCAGTTGATGCGCCAGCATATGGCACTTAAACTTATGGCATGGAAAGGTAAATCACATCCTTGGCTTATGGTTCTCTGTGTATGTGCCCATCTCCCCTTCCAGCACCTCAGCTAACTGGGGATGAGAAGTCTCAGTTCTCTTCAGAGCCCAGGTGACACATCTCTTTGTTCCACATGACCTTGAACAAAGTAGGTTCTAAATATCTAAATATCACCGTAGGCCTAGATGTGGGAACCATTCTTTCCAAGCTAATAAGTTGGGAAAAGTTTCTGTTCAGTTAAATATTATTGTCCCATTTGACTAGCACTTTAAGTTCCTATGCGTTGATTTATCTGATTCTATCAACTGTGCTGCAAAGCGGGTATAAATATCCCCATTTTACAGGTGAAGAAACTCAGGAACATGAAGTTGCTTGCCCATGGTCACACAGCTAGTAGGTGGGAGGATTAGTGTCTAGGGCCTCCAATACAAACTCTACTGAGCCTTGTAAATATGAAGACAGGTTATATCCTGACCTTAGCTTTTCCATCCTTTGGTGGCTCCTGGGCTGCAGGTGTCCGTTCAGACTCCAGCATAGGGGATGAGTCAGGGACGTCAGCCTGGCTGACCTGCTGAACTTGGGCAGAGTCAGGTACCACTGTGGCCGGTGGCTCTACATCCACATAAATGTGATCGGCTGCGGGCCCCTGAGAGGAGCTGAGGGGCTCAGTGGCTGTCAGCGAATCTGCAACATGCAAAATGAAAGCACAACTGGTCAGGCAAGTGGGCTCTGGTACAGGGACGTCATTCCAGGGACCCAAGACTGGGAATCAGACAGACCTGGATGCAGATATGGCAAGTTTCTAGTGTCCCTGAACCTCATTTTCCTTATTTATAAAATGACAGTGAAAATACCCATGTCACTGCGGTCATAAATGAGATCAGGATATAAGGCATTTGCTGCTTAATAGGTAATCAATAAATGGTTGTACTCATTATCGATCCTCAGAGTAATTTTAATGAACGGAGGTCATTTATCACAGCATTGTTTGTGGAAGCGGTGCGTCTCACTTCTCTTCAGAACGTAGAGGACACGGCTTTTTGTTCCATGTAACTTTGAACAAAGCAGGCTCTAAATATCTGTGGATTAGGCCTAAATGCAGAAACCATTGCCTTTCCAATCTAACACATTGAGAAAAGTTCCTGTTCAGTTAAGTATTACTACCCCATTTGACTTCAATCTCCTGTACATTGACTTATGTGATTAATGTAAGTCAGCATATTAATATAAGGGAAAGGGGAAAGCAAAAGTGAGTAGCAGCAACAGGCAGCGGTAACAAGCTCATACACACGGAGCAACACGGGTAGATTTGAAATCATAGCTTTGATGAAAAGAGTAGGAAGCCAAGCGAAGGTTATAGCCCCATTTCATCATCATGTAAATTAAATAGATTTACACTGTACAAGAACTGGTGGCACGTGGCCTACGATGGGGAGGGGACTGGGAGTGGGGGCAGGGAATAAAGCACGGAGGGGGGTGGGTATAATGAGAAGCTTTGAACGGACCAATGGCAATTGCACAGCATCAGCTGAGAAGTGCATTTAACTCAACTCTGTGCACCCGCTATAGAAAGTGGACCAAAGTAAAGTAACCTCAAGCCAAGAACAATGTCAGGGAGTGGAGGGAGGAGGGAGCTTGAGAAATATTCAAGGAGGACTTCTCAAAGGAGGTGACTCTGGTGTCATTTTAAAATAAGAATCTGGCAACTAAAGAAGCAGAGGTTGGACGTAAGGAGCAAATTCATGAGAAAAATCCAGTTGCCCGGAGACCTTTGTGCGGGTCCCCTAGCAGATGGCTTTGCAGGCTGCAGCTCTGGAACCCAGGAGAAACGTCCTACCTTGCCCAGCTTGGCTTCCATCCACCTGTGAGGGGAGGGCAAGGGGCTCCTTGGGTTTACACAAGAACTGCTTCAAGCAGTTGATGGTGTAGGTTCCCACCAGGGTGCTCCTCCCGAAAGCTCTCCAGTCCACCACGCAGATGCTCAGGGGTGGGTGCAGCATTTCATTCTCGGGCAGCTCCTGGGGGGAGAGGCCTGAATGAAATGGGGGCACTGCCCGGGCTGAGCCTGGCTGCCAGCGCCCTGCTGACCTGTCTGGGGGCAGGACAAAAATAAGCCGGACACACTTGGTCCCTCTGTCCCTGCCTTGTCATTCTCTTCTTCCCGGCCACCCCTGTAGCTTGCCAGGTGCCTGGAGCATTGCCTTCCTAAGCCAAGGAGTAATGACCCAAAATGTGAAGAGTGGCACTAACAGTTCGTCTCAGCTTTCCACTGCAAAAGTCACACACTTCCAAATGGCAGCCATGGATAATCATCGTATTTTGTCATTATTCACCAGGGGAACTCTCATCTCAAACAGGTGTTTACCCAGGCCCAAGATAGAACGGGGAGCCATTTAAAATGGAGCTGAGGGTGAGGGGGCAGAGCTCTGCCCAATCGTTTCCCCGGGGGACCCCCGAAGCTCAGCAAAGCTCGATGTGAAAAGTTTGCACACACGATGCACGTTCTTTAATTCCAGTCTCTGCCGATTTAGCATATGCATCGACTGGCACCGACTGTGTTGGATAGGGCAAACTCTCCACAGTGTGCTCCAAATCAGAGCACAAAATAGTATGCTGAAATATTGAAACAAAAGCACAGCTGCCAAAGAAAATCACTTTAGAAGCATAAAATCACATGTAAACTACTGCCGTTTTATGCACAAATAATTTTTTTTTTAATTTAACCATTAAAATGAGTTTTGTAAGGGTGTCTTCTAAGCCAGTGGCTCTCAAACTTTGGAATGCATCTAAGGGCTTGTTAAGCCAGAACTGTCTGGGCCCCAGCCCCCACTCCCACCCACCCCCACGTCACCCCCATTTTCTAATTCGTAAAGTGTGGGGCCGGGCCTGAGAGTCTGCATTTTTCCAAAAGGCCCCCAGTGATGCTGATGCTGATGAACTGGGGGCTACACTTTGAGAACCACTGTTAACCTGATTGGATTTACTATGTGATCTAACCTGGAACCTTTCAAAACAAAACAGAACAGTCGCAAAAGTCTATTTTATCTCATTCTGAACTTCTAGCTTTTCACTCAGTTAGACTGTTCTTCCTTGCAGGTAGTGGACACCCCCAAACCCCCAAACACCTCCCCAAGCCAGGCCAATCTGTGGGAATGAAGGGTAGGCGCCTGTGGGAAAACGAGGTGTCCTTACCACTTCGAAAGCATCTGCCTGGATGCTGAAATTTGGGTTGTTTTTGTAGCTCTGGATCACACAGGATTTGACCCCTCGTCCCCCACACTCGATGAGAACCTGCGGACGATCCACCGAGAGCAGCTGCACCTTCTTCATCTCTCGGACACCCCAGAAGAGAACCTGAGAAGAGGACGGACAGAGCTACCACTCAAACTGCCAGGGAGGAACCAGCAGGCAAGTCCACGCGCTGCCTGTGGACCTCAGCATGTTCGTCCAGGGAAGGACTGTGCAGTAACCCGAGGGCCCCGTCTGATCAACCGTGTCTCTTTCCTACCCTGCAATTCCCCTCATACAATGTATGACTGTATTGCAATGCACTACTGCCCTTTAGTCCCCAAAATCAGCTCAACCCTCCCTTGTGCCATACCTCCACTCGGTATTTACTCAGCACAGGTCGAATGCTGGCAGGAACCGGGTAGATCTGGGCGACATCCGGCGGGTCAATGGGAGGGAGCCCTTCCAGCCCAGATGAAGGGACCTACCACAAAGAACAAGTGCAGGTTAGACAGTCGAGGGCAGGCAGGGAAGGCTAACAGTGCCACATGGGCACCTTATCTGTAAGACCGTCATTATTCACCCAGCCTCCCAACCCCCTCCTCCCATCTGGCAACTATCAATTTGTTCTCTGTATCTATGACTCTGCTTCTGTTTTGTTTGTTCATTTATTTTGTCTTTTAGATTCCATTTATAAGTGAAGTCCTATGGTGTTTTTCTTTCTCTGAAGGGATTAAGTAAAAAGTGGCAGTGATAAGATCACAGGGATGTGAAGTACAGCAGAGGGGATATACTCAATAACATTATAATAACCATATAGGATGTTGGGTGGGTCCTAGACTTATTGGGATGATCACATCATAAGTTATATACATGTCTAATCAGCATGTTGTATATCTGAAACTAATATAATATTGTCCATTGACTGTAATTGAAAAATAAAAAATGACCCATGGATAGAAGGTATGTATAGGCAAACGGACTTCATTTCAATAGAAGGACATTCTCATAACTAAAATACCTTAATTCCTTGCTATAGTTCAAATACAGACAGACTGGGTGACAACGCAGGCAGCAGGTGAGGATGGCTGGAACCCAGAGGTGTCAGTGGGGATGGGGAGAAGGGCGTTCATGTTTTATGTGGAGCTGGGCTTCGTAGTTGATGGAAAGTAGAGAATGAGGGGAAGAGCGGATGACTCTGGGACTGTCCCACCTCAACGAGATAAGTGTGAATCTGAGTCCCTTTCTTTTCTTTTCCCCTCATTCACCTGCTATCACCATCAGCCAAGTTGTGTAATTGATTAAAACCCTTTCCTCCATAGGAAAATCATTATTTTAACAAATGCAATGTTTTCTGCTTAAAATGCAACCACACTGATGCATTTCACCACATGTAAATTAGTTATTAATTGACAAGTGCATTCATTCACAAAGGTCACCCTCATTTAGTGAGCACTTAATGACGTGCCAGAAAGTTGATAGGTTAATGTGCTCTCCATAAGCTCACAAGATACAGGGGAGGGAAAAAAAGACAAGCAGCTAGGTTCTCACAACCTGATGAAATGACATTGGCGCTCCAGCAGGGGGCTAGGGAGGGGGCTCTGATCAGAAGCTGACCGTCTGAGACTTAATGATTCCCCAGTTTGCACTGCTACGAGAGATCCCTGCTTAATCAAACAGAAACCACGTCTTAATCAGTGAAAGAGAAAATGAAGCCATTTGAAGGCGGACCTCCACGGATGAAAAGATGCCATTTCCTGTGCATTTAGAGTTCACAAAGCCGCAGGAGAACAATCAAGCTTTATTAAAATCTCACACGCAGGGCTTAGAAAGTCTACTAAGGAAAGGGTCTTCCTTCCTGTGCAGGCCACCCTACACTGCCTTCAAGACCTGGCTTAACACGTACATCTTTCAAGAAGCTGTGCCTGATTTGACTGCGGCCACTGTCCTTGGCACGTAGCATGTCCTCTCTAAAAGCTTAGCGCGGAAATTCATGGTCTGAGCCCGGACACCAGGCTCTGCTGCGAGACCCTGCATGGGTCCCTTTCCCTCTCCGGGCCCCAGATATCGGGCCGGATGATCCCTCCAGCCCTTTGGCAGTCAGATGTTCTATTAGGCATTGCTTTGGAGAAAGAGGCTCTCCTCACTGGGGGTGTCTGCCTGACTTTGCCAAGGGGAAGTGTTTGTTTACTTGACTTCAGCCTCCAAGGCCCTCAAGCAATGTTCCACCTCCCAGGGGGTCTTGATAAATGTTATTGGCTGACTGACACATTAGCTCCATATGCCCACAGAAACCTAATTGCTCATCAAAGCCTGCAAAGCCCAAACAAAGCACTGATTCTTTTTCACAGACACATTTTAGTTGGCAACGGTAGATGCGGTCAATTTAATTATAAGAAAGAGCAGAAAATGCAGACAGCAGGCACTGCGAATGCCAAACAGGCTCACAACAAATGAACGTGACCAGAGAGAGGAGCAGGGAGGCGGTGAGGATGCATGGCCACACTGCCCGGCCGTGGAGAGGTGAGCGAGGTAAAGGCACAGAACAGCTGGGATGGTGGCATAGGACGGTGCCTACCATATGTTTGTTTGCTCATCCCAGGGCTGCTGAAAGGCCGGCCTGGGAAATGCCCTGACAAAGCTTTGTTTTGTGAGGGCCTGGAAGATGCACAGAGTGTTCAACACAGGCCTTGAAGGAGTTCACTATGTGGTGGAGATTCAATGACCTCGCCCCCAGCTACAAGGAAAGGTTTTCACAGGGAAATGACTCAGCAGCTGGCATATGAAAGTACATGGTGTGTAGTTCCGTGGTGCATGAGGCCTGGGGAAGATAAGGAATTGTTATGAAGGCAAAATGGTAAGGCTCAGGGGTGGGCAGGATAAATTGGTCCAAATGCCAGATTGGTCTAATAACCCAGTAGAGGTAAAATATCCAGGCCTCGACAGAGGTCCAGCTGCAGGGCCAGGAAAGGACCTAGGGTGCAAAATTTAAGGAGCTGCCACTCTCAGGGTCATGCATGATAAGCTTTTAAACAAGTAACCTTGCCCTAGCCAGAAGTAAATAGAGAAAGAGGCAAAGTACTGTCAGACAGAAGAAAACACTCAATTTGGCTGAGGTGAGGGCAGAGAAAGCTTCCTGGAGGAGGCATCTCTTGTTATGAACTTTGGTGATGACATTTTTCCTAAACAGGTAAGTAGAGTGCGGCGGTTGGGGTGGGTGGGGTGGGGAGACATTCCCGAATGGGGTAACGGCCGGACTAAAAGTACAGGAGCACACCTGTGTGGTGAGGTGAGGTCCAGAGACTTGGAGCAGCCCGGCAGAAAGAGACCATCGTGAGTATAGAGGAATGTGATGAAATGGGAGGTGGAAAAAGAAGTTTGAAGGCAAATTTTGGGAGAGTTTAAATGACAACCTATGGAAATTTGACATTCTCCTATGGGTCAGATCTCTCTTTTCATGAGCTATAATGAGTTATGCAAAAAAAAAAAAAAGTTTCACGGTCAAAAACCTTTGGAAAATGTTAGATCTTCTCAGAGTCTTCACCGTGGTAATGAGCATTTCCAGTCCCCAGGAGGGATATGCTATGAAGCAGTTCCCGAATTTTCTTTTTGCTTATTTGGAGGAACTGCATTTGGCGTTGCTAAAAGCGGACTTCGGGGAACGTTTCTGGAGGTAATAAGAAGCACGGAGCCATGGGTGATTTTTGAACGAGAGGGTGGTATGGTGCACTTTGTGTTCTGGAAGGACCATGGAGGGCAAAGTGAAGTAGAAAAGGGCAGGAAGCCAAAATACCAGGAAGGAGACCAATGCAACAATCCCAAGGAGAGACGGAGTCTCTGAGGATGGGGAAGACGGAAGCCATTCACAGAATTGGCTGTGGCTAGAGATACAGAGTGAAGAATTAAAGCCGAGTCTGAATTTTCATGGCAGAGTCTAGAAGAACAGCGGGGCTCGACGGCAGGGGGAGGAGGAGGCAGCCAGCTTGGGCAGGGGAGGGAAACAAGCCCACTGAATTCAGCCCAGGGCATGGAAAAAACAGCCTACTAAGTCCTTCTGAGATAGGGAACCAGCTCAGGAAAGGAGATGGAGAGGCTGGGTAAACCGCCGGCGCATGAAAACCGAGAGCAGCCAGCGGCAAGTGACGGCATGCTCCAACTCCTCTCTCTCAGCATGTACGAGGTCCACATGCTAAGGCAGCTGCGCTGATGATTAAATTATGTTTTGAACAAGTAATCAAATGAGAAGTCCTAATGGAACCCTAATGAATTTTATCTCCTAGGTTGCTTGCCTCTGACAATGCCTCTTCTATTAACTCAGCTGTCAGGAAGCTCCGTGTGGAGGAAGTGAGGGAGGGGGAGGGAGGGGGAGAGATGGGCATGGTTCTCGGAGGGCCTGTAGGGATCAGCAGGTCCAGCCCCTCACTGGCAGATTAGGGTACTCGCACTCACAGCACTTCAAGAAGCTTCATATAATGAAAAGACTGGTGGACTGAATCCAATTCAGTTAACCTTGAGTCTCAGCTTTTCAGCTTCCTTTTTTTAAAAAAAAAAAATTAAGTTCATTGGGGTAACATTGGTTAATAACATTACATACTTTTCAGGTGTACAAGATCATAATCTGACATTTTTCTTCTTTTATCATATGTTTTATAAACTACCATATGATCCAGCAGTCCCTTTTCTGGGTATTTACCTGAAAAGTATATAAAAACACTCATTCGTAAAGATATATTTCCCTCTAAGTTCACTGCAGCTTTATTCACAATAGCCAAGACATGAAAACAACCTAAGTGTCCTTGGACAGATGATTGGATAAAGAAGATGTGCTCCATATATACAATGGAATACTACTCAGCCATAAAAAAACACGAAATACTGCCACTGGCAACAACATGGATCTTGATGGATCTTGAGAATATCATACTAAGTGAAATAAGTCCGATGGAAAAGAACAAAAACTGAATGATTTCATTCATATGTGGAATATAAAACCAAAAGGAACAAACTCACTCATGACATGAGCCTCAGCTTTCTGACACGTAAAAAGGGAGCCCTGACTCGGTTAAGCTTCCCGAGCCAGCCACTCCTCTACTGCTTTTACCGCCTGTGCTGTTATCCGGTAAATGTGCTCATAGCTACGGTTCTGTTTTAAAGAATCATTGCTAAGGAAAACAACTACCACTTGCCCTAAGTGGAAAGTAACTTAAAAAATGAAAACGAAACATGTTATTGGAATATATAATGTGAAGCATTTCTTAAACTTTCTTTTCTCCATATTTTTAAAATTTTATTTATTGATTTTTGAGAGGGAGAGAGGAAGGGAGATAGAGAGAGACGCCGATTTGTTGTTCCACTTATGTATGCATTCATTGGTTGATTCTTGTATGTGCCCTGACGGGATCGAACCTGCAAAGTTGGTGTATCAGGATGATGCTCCAACCAACTGAGCTATCCAGCCAGGGCTCTTTTCACTATATTTTGCTTTAATGTTCCATTCCATAATAATATTACTACTAATAAAACAGGTAGTATTTATTGAGTGTTTATTTCATGCCAGGGACTTGAGGTAGATTGCCATCCCCACTTGGCAGGTGAAATACAGAGAGGCTAGGTAGCTCACCCAAGGTCACACTCTGCACCCGTGAGGTCCCTCCCATCACCTTTCCTCTTACCTATTCTCGACGTGTTAGGAATGCTTGTCTTCTAGTTTCTCTACTAAGTGAGATTTTTTAGAAACTGGGATTTCTGAAGAACGGGCTTCCCCGTAGAGGGATTGGCCTAACCGAAAGTTAAAGTGCCACCTGCCCTCAGAGAATGAAATGGTCGGGGAGAGAGCTCTCTCTGATAGAGGCCCACCTGGCCACTCCTCTTTGAGGTCCTCTCTATGTCCCATTTGGTCCTCTGCTGGACAGCCAGACTCGAGAGTCTCAGCTTCCCTCCCCAAGTTTCCTGCCTTTGCTTTCTGAAAAAATTTTCTGAGACACGTGTTTACAAATTACCCTAGGTCTGATGGGACAGATCAAGAGTTATTTGTCTTCGGGACACTGTGTGACATGGTATAAGGGGCAAAAAGCTTTAAAAATCTATGTTCAGCTCTCAGCCCGATCACCAACTAGCTGCATGATCAGGTAAGCCAGTCAATTGCACTAATCCTCAGTTTACTATCTGTAAAATGGGAATCATAACACCTATCCCACCTATCTCAATAGTACTGAGGGAGGTCTAGTGTGATAAAAGGTACGAGAGGCAGCAAACACAATGCCAGGCACAAGGTAAGTCCCACAGATACTTGCTCCCTCCCTCTCTGCTATTCTGTCATGGCCTGTAGGAAACTCAAGGATTTGTCAAAGAATTGTTGGCTAAACCCATAAGGATATTTCACCCTGGGATTCTAACTTGTAGCACAAGGGCTGTGGGACTAGCCTGTGTTCTTAAGTGGCACCTCCCAGATCTCCAGAAGGAGACACAGGACAGCAGGGAGGGGCCAGGTGCAGTCTCACTGAAGCGTATGCACTTCCAGTGAAGCCGTGTCTCTGGCCAGGTAGACCAGATAGACAATGACTAGTGCAGCTGTCCTTCTACTTCACTTACCTGTAACAGCTCAAATACCGCAAGGAGGTCCCCTCCAGAGAGGTTCCCACAAAAGATGGGGTGATAGCTCAGCCTGGGTGCTTCATAGTCCTGGTCCGCCAGCTTCACCACAGGAGCAGCCACTGTGGAACCCAAATATTCTGGTTTTCCCTAAGGCAGAAAAGAAACGAGTTTTTGGTCCTAGTGGCCACCTACCTGGTTCTGGTCTGCGCCAGGACAATTTTGTAAATAACTGTCAGCCTCAGTGTCTCCCTCTTGCTACTGTCCTCTTATCCCTTTCCAAGGCTTGGGCTCCCAGAGAAAACTCTAAAAGGCTCATCTTAGGGACTTTGGGTCCAAGACTACCTTAGGGGTTACCTCTCTCCTCAACATACAGAGCTCAGTGGAATAGAGTTCACATAATCATCTAGGGTAGACTCAAAGGGGAAAAGGAGAAATAAGGTGGCAGCAAACGTTCCAAAAGCTCTCCAGGGCAGGAAACTACTGTGGTCGCGAACATGGGCTTTGGAGTCTGGCAACCCTATGGCCTTGGGTATTTTACTCAACCTTTTTTGAGCCTTATGCCTAAAAAGGCATTAAAACTGCTACCTATTAAGAAGGCCATGGAGGTTGATGTAATGATGTACGTGCTTTGCACGGTGACTGGCGTACAATGCTCAACGGACAGTAAGAGGATGATGATCATGACAGCGATGAAGGTCAGAGTGTTTACATGAGAGAACAGTTCTACCCTATTTTTCTTGGTAGGAAAAGAGGGTGTTAAAATATTTTTATATGTATGGATGGACATGGTCCCTAAGTTTAAGAACTATTAGATGGCATCACCGCCTGCCTCTTCCCACACCTGCTCCCAGGAGCACTGCGTCCACGGTCCCCCAGGAGCAGCATGTTGCTAGGGCGTGGGGTTGCCTTGCTTGCTGTTTATCTCAGGAACCCCTGGAATGTAAGCTCCACACAGGCAGCGTTGCCTGTTCTATTCACTGCTGTGTCCCCTGGCACCGGGCAGGCACTTGGTAAATATGCAAATGTGTAAAAAATTACATATTTATTGAGTGAAAGCTGTTGAATTAATGATGCCCAAAGTCCAAGGACAGCACCCACATTCCCTCTGGCTGAGGCTGGGTTTTAGCAGTTGCACAGCTTCACTGCGTTTGGACTCAGGAACCAGCATTTGCCCTCCTGGCTGTAGAAGGAAGCTTGGGTGAGGTGGAAACGGGGTTTAGTTTGGTCCCATTTGGACACAAAGCCTCCTGCTGGTAGCCGCAGTAGGGTATGACCTGTTCCTTGTCTGGACGCAGGCAGGGATGTGTTGTGAACACAGTTTGTCCATGATCTAGCTGGGAATAATTAAAATTAACCCTGGAAACAAAAGAGTCAACATAAACCCAAGCAACAAATTTGCCAAATATAAACTCGTTTCCTACACAGCCCACAGACCCTGATGAGGAAAGAGGGCACAAGACCCTAAGTAAGGAGGGAAAGCTCTAGACTGAAACTGCATGTCTGGCAGAGTCGGAACGTCATGATCCGACTGTCGTCCCAGGACCGCGGGCCCGGTGCGGCTGCCGTCTATGTGCATCTCTCCAGAAGGAAAGTACAAAATATTCAGAATTTTTTTTTCTTTCCTACATTTCCTTTTCTTTGAGATGTGGGAATGGGAGCTTGTTTTTCTGTGAAGGTGTTGGCTTGGCGTGGGACCCGCAGTCACAGGATGGAGATCTAGAAGGGGAATGAAAAGCAGAGGACAACCAGGGGGAATCCATGGAGCCAGTTGGTTTAGGGGAAGCTTTCAAAGGTGCTTGATGGTTGTTAGGGTTTTCAAATGAAAAATACTTAGTATTAGAGCCACGGTGCTAGGAATAAAATTGAAAAGGTGCTTATGTTACGGCTGTTTCTACAGCAAATCTATACTACATGCCCAAGAGAATTCACATTCCGTAACTATAAACATCTGGCTCCAACTTACAGCTGGGGGAATGGCAGCCAGGGTGGGGGGAGAGGGGGAGAGAGAGAGTCAGAGATGGAGAAGTCGAATGACTTATGTTTCCACAGGGATATGGCCACGCCAGCCACTCCCAGATGCGCAGCAAAGAGTGGGCATCAGAGGCCCCGCCTCCAGCTGGCAGTGACCTTGAACAAGGCACTTGACCTTTCTGGGTCTCTGTTTCCTTCTCTAGGAAGAAAGAGCAAGATTTGTGCTCTCCAAGGTGCCTGCTCACTTCCTATGATTTTCCCGTCCTAATTTCCTCCTGACCTTGGATCAAGGTCAGAGCTGCCAAGATGCTCTGAAGTAAGGAAGTAAGGAAACTTAAGGAAGGCATTTTGGAAAACCATGGCACTTAATATGCTTGTGCTTCTGCAACTTTCTGAGAAGGTGGAGACATCAGAGAAAATAAATAAACTTTTGCCTTTCATTTTAGACTTCTTAATTTAAAAAGGAAGATTTGATTTGTAATTTAAAAAAAATAAATCTCCAGTAAGCTTTTCAACCTATTTAGCATTTCAGAACACAGGCTTCTTTGGAGAGAAAGAGGTTTGGTTAACATCATAACGGAAACGGGATAGAGACAAATGTGTTGTTTCAGAATTCAGAAGCAACAACCAAGAAAAATACAACTCAGTTACAAAGGCTGAATTGGTGACAAGAGCCTTCCATTTCCTTCCAGCCAGGCGAAATCAGTAAACACCTCCTGTTTTCAAAAGGCATGGACATTTTTATTAAGCAGAAATAGGACAGGGAACTAGCTGGGGGCTGGGCACAGTGGGGGTGCTTTATCAAGTATCCTATTCCTGAAGTCATGTGTGTCAACTGGAGTTCTGGGACCCAGATCCTCTTTTAATTGCGGTCTAAATGGAACTCAAGGTGAAAAACGCTTCGGTGAATGAAGCAAATAATCATCGCCAATTTTCCTGGCTCCATAATGCACTGTTTCCCCAGGTCAGGACTCTCACCAGGCACATCCAGGTCCTGAGCATTAACAGGCTGGGTAAATAAAATAAGTTCGCGAGGCACAGTTAGCACCATCCTGGGACACTCACCACGGCATCACTGTCATACAGCTCCACCACCACCAAGGGCGGGGACTCCGCCAGCTCCTTGTGGTCTCCATGCAGCACCAAGTCATTGAACAGTAGCATCTGGTTCCAGGTAGGGGAGAGGGTCTGGGAAATGACCTGGAAGGCGGGGCAGAAAGAAAAGCAAAAGATTGGTCAATTGGGGTGTAGGATTTCAGAGGTTCGCTCAACAGATACTTACGAATAGCAAAGAGAACACATCCTCATCATCATTGCTCACTCATTCAACATTCAGGGGACAAGGTAAACTGATGTACTACTAAGTACTAGATCCTAGTGGATGGAAAGGTGCCTTGCCCTGAAGACACTTACGCAGGTAGAGCCCCTATGTGCATACATCATTTCAACTCAATCCTCACAGTAGTGCTGTGAGGATAAGGCTAGCTACCCTTTATCATGCACTTACTATGTGCCGGCGCCGCACGTCACATGCACTGTTGCATTGAAACGTCACAATTCCGGGAGGCGCACACAGTCACCTACTCACATTGTACACCCGGAAACTGAGGCTCACTTGTGCAGAACCAGCAGCTGGTAGAACTGAGATTCAACTGGGACCTCTGGTGCCAGAGCTTAGGCTGCTAACTCGTTCAGTCTCACCAAGTAGACACTGATAGTGTCTCTATTTTATGGAAGGGCAAACTGAGGGTGGCGGGTATTTGGTGATTCTCCACTTACGAGCAAATAAAATTTTGTCATCAAATACTCTAAAGTGGGGTTTAAGTCTAATATTCCTTTTACAGGATTCTACTGTTTTGTGGATATTTATTTGACTGCCTTGAAGAGACCAGGGTCTTCAAAATTATCCTCTCTGTTTTGAATGGCATCATTCTTTCTACCTTAAGCAAACTGTGATCTTGGTAGGTGGCTGCACCCATTACCCAGATGGAGAAACCAAAGGACAAAGAAGGACCACAACCTGTATGTTTGGTCCAGAACCATGAGCAGCTCACCTAGAAGTGGCTCACAGCCCCCCTGACAGGTCCTTCAAGTGGTACCTACAGAAGGGAGGTAGTAGCTGGGTCTGTACCCTCTACTCTGTTCAACTGAATGTTTGGAAACATGTGAGTTTCACAGAGCTAAGGGCTATGGTGGTTTGCAGAATGGGTGGATTCTGCACCTGGGCAGAAAATGCCCCATTGCTATGCAAGGCCACCCCTGGAGAGAGGCTACAGACGTATCTTCCTCTTTTCCAGGCTGCACAGGCAAACCGGTAATTTCACAGTGAACACAGCAGAGCGGCTGCTGGTTCCTGGGGAAACTGCCACACCACCTCTGCACTTCACTGTTACTTCTTACTGTTCACCCCAGGAGGTATTAGAGAGAGAGCTCTGGCCTGGATTAACTGCCCAGGTTCCAAAGCCCAAATAAAAAGGCCATCTTAGAATTTTACATCAAGTGCCATCTCTAGACACAGCATGAAATCATTGGTACATTGGTCACGAAAGAATTTTTTATTGTTTTTCTTTATCTGAGTCATAAATAATAGTGTGCATTTCACGGCTTCCTTCCTTTCTTGCTTTTCTGCTTGTAGAGTATTTTATGCCTCACACACAGTAAGATTTTTGACATAACATTTCAGAGAAAATTTGAACTTTTTGGACAAAAAAAGAATGGTTTCAACCAACCTATAAACAGGAGTTAGGGGGTTGCAACATAAAGCTAGCCCGTGTTGGTGACTGACATCACAAAGAACCACGTGTTTTCATATTGCTGTTAAAAATGGAAATGTGATCTATTTTTCAGCATTCACCCATATGGTGTGACACCAAAGCAATTGATGATCCTTACAGTATCTTTCTTACAGAAATATTTTGATGTCTTCCTTGGCACTCTGAGCTATAAATGCCACTTGATAAGATTCCAGAGGCCAGCATTCATTCATTCATTCATTCATTAACATGTATTTATTCAGGACCTACGAAGTGCGTGAATGAATGGGCAGGCATTGGCTTATCCTCAGAGTTGTTGCCATGAGTAAAAGGACCATGGCCAGCTTCAAGAGGTACTATACGTCTCACCCAAACAAATATATTTCTTCCACTTTACTGCCAAGGTGCCCACCACTAGCTTATTTCTTTGGGGCTTCCTAAGGAGTCATTTACTATAATCATGTTAAATGACATTATTTGGGAGATTATAGTTCTGTTTAGTTAAAACTTTAAAAACAGAGTGAGGCACCATGAACAGAGCATGGCTTTAGCTTCAGGTATCCCTGGAATGGAACACTAGTTTCATGGGCACCTTACATTCAACTTGGGCAGGTTCAACCTCTCTCATCTGTGGTATTCCTCATTTAAATGGGGTTAGAACCTACCTTGTCGAGTTGTTTATAACCATTGTCTGAGACAAAGTGTATTAAGTTCCTGGAACACTGTAGGTGCTCAATAAGTGCTTATGACCCACCCCATTCCACCCCACCAACACTCTTTTATAAATGAGAAAACACGTGCTGAACACCTGCTATGTGTCAGTCTTGGTTCACGAGTACGTGTCTAATAAAAGACCATCTATGTCCTTAGGACTCAGCATTCCTCGGGTTGTTTGAAATCTCAAGTTCCATGCTCTTCGCCCACTAAGATCCCCTCTACTCCTCTAGGACTTCCTCTTAGCCCCTGCCATTCCCAAAGCTTTGCTTTCTAGGGACTCTCTCCCTTTCTCTTTGTCCCTCAGTCACCACAGGATTTCGAAGTCCCACGTCCATCTTTAGTGATGTCTGGAATAACTGGATTCCTTTCTACACTATTTCATACTATTTAGTCACTTCATGGAGGATCGGTTTGCAGGACCAGCCCTGCAAGGACTCTTTCCCCTCAGCTCCATGTGGCCACTTCAGTCAAGGGCCACCAGTGAGCTGATGGAGCTCAGGTACGACTGCAGGGACCCTGGGCTCGGCTTTCCCCATCGTAAAGGGTAGGAGAGGGGGCCATGCCGTACACAGACCAGTCCCTCCAAGGCAGCACAACATGGGAGAGGGAACAGGAGAGGGAAACTGGAACCCTTTCTTACCAAAATGGAAGAAGAAGGGTTAAGCAAAGTGACCTTGGCATTGGACCAACCTGGGTATCCCTCGTGGCTCTACCACCTTCTACCTAAATGGTCTCCAAGCCTTGCCTACCTCATCTGCAAAATGGGGACACTAACAATACCCAACATTGGGCTGCAGTGAGGCGTAGCAACAATGCGTGTAAAATGCTTGGGCATCATGCCTGGCACTTAGGGTACTTTTAATAAATGGCAGTTATTATTATTAACAAGAATTAGGTACTTGGTTCAAAGTATGGAAGCAAAGTCCGGGGTACAACAGAACCTGCTTTCCCTTTCAAATGATTATTTGATAAACTAGTGCCATGTGTTCCTTTGAGATACGGGTCTAAATCAGACAAAGATACTACATAGAGATACAGAATAGAAAGGTAATCACTGGCAGCCCAGGGAGCTCATGCAAACCTCCTGTTCCACCCTGGGCTCTGAGATCCCCTCTATGCACCTGGATTCCACAGCTGTGGCTGGCAGAGGAGGGTCCCAGAGGTCCACCCTTGCTCTGGTGGGAAGCCTCAGTGACAATAATGACACGCAGTCTCATAGAAGCTGTGATAGGCAAAGCACTGTCCTGGGTGTTTTACCCTGCAAGAGGTATATACAATGTCATCATCCGTCTGTTACAGGTGAAGAAAATGAGAACAGAGAGGGTTTTGCTTAAGATCCCACAGCTGATAACTGGAAGAGCTCAGATTTGAAGTCAGGCAATGTGGCTCCAGAGTCTAGGCTCTTAGTCACTGCACTTGATGTGCTACCTCTCAAGACAGTAAGGAGAAACTATTCTGCACTCACCTTGTTTTCATGCTCATTCACTGGGAATGCAGTCACCTTGTTTCTGAGGACTCTCTCGACGTCCCTTCCAGACAGAGCTAAGCCCTCTCTCAGTGCCTCCTGGAGGCCCAGCACGATGGCGTTCATCACAGTGCAGCTACTTGTCTGTCCAGAGGCCTCCCTGTCTCACGCCCAGATCACACATTACACAGGAGCGGGGGCTCGTCCCCCAGCTCCCCTGAGCCCAGCGTGGGGCCCAGTACAGCGCAGGCACTTGACCAGTGCTGGTGAAGTAGACACAGTGCTGGGTCACATTACGATCCTGGCCTACATGTCATAAATCAAAATGCAATCTCACCCGTCACCCAGTTGACGGGCCTCACTTGGGAAAGAAATGTCAGCCCTCTAACACCAACCAACATAATGGCCCCCATTCATCAATCATTTATTCCCTTCACTTTTTGCTGCTTCACAAAAGCACTATTTTAAGATGACAGACCAAGGTTTAGTGAGTAAATGCAGCTAGAAAGCACATGAGCTAGAATGAAACTTCAGGTCTCTTTGTGTCCTCTGTCTTCTCTCCCAGAGATGGGCAAACCCCTTAACGGAGCTTCCCTCAGAACAGTGAGCTTCAACAGAACTTCCCAGAACAGCGTACCCTCAGAGAACAGAGTAAACTCTTATGAATACGATCGAATGAGAAAGCCTAGTAGACTTGTGCTGAACAGGAGCCCTTTCCACATTTCAGCACTCAGGGTACAGAGGAAACAGGTCCACCTCCATCTCCATTAGTCCTCCCAGCATCCATCAGGAAGTTGCATTTGTCAGAAGAGAGACGCGGCGTTGCAGGGATGTTGAAAGTATGCCACGTCCCCCAGCCGGTAAGCACAAAGTAGCAGAGCAAATCCAGGCTTCCTGACCGCAAGGCTGGAAAACCTTCCTCCTCACCAAGGCCCCTCAGAAGACTGGATCATAAGCCTCCTGCAGGTTGTCTGTGTGCTGTTTTCCTGTTGGTTCATTCCCCACTAAACCTGACCTTGTGCCTGGCACTTCAGTAGGAGCTCTAGGTGCTAGGTTCTGCTTTTTCTGCCACCCTTCCTTTGTCTCAGAAACTTTCCCTCTTTGCTTCAGGACAATGGATCACGCTGGAACAACAGACCCCAAGTCTGTCCTTCCTTGCACCGGTGCTTTGGGGTCTGGAACACCTACACACCCAGAGACACAGGAATTTGCAATGTGCCCGTGCTCTTTCTCTCCTGGGGTCTGCTGTGGAGCGGATGAGGGAAGCAGGAAGAAAGCAGGTGGGTTTTTCCCTGGTTACCTTTGTGGTCTGGCAGTGGGAAAGGAATGTGACCTTGGCAAATGGGTCTGAAAGTCCGTTGCTGTCAGCCGCGATAAGTCCCCGGGCTTGGTACATGTGCGCTCTCAGCTGAAAGATGTGCCGGTCTGTGGACAGAGGGTGGAAAGGGAAGGCGTTAGTGGACTTTCAGGAACATTAAGCACACATGGGTGTTTGTGTGTGAAGTGAGTCTGTGGGTTTATCCAGAGACGGAAAAGGATGCAGGGAAGAGGTCACGTTGATGAGCACTTTGGAGCCAGGCATTCTTGGTCCTTTCACTGTGAGGTTTAATCTTCATAACAGCCCTGTGAGATACAAATAATGGCCTCCCTTTTATAGATGAGGGAAATGGCTCACAAAAAGGCTAAAATACTTTTCCAAGCCTACAAAGCTAAAAAATGCCAGAGCCTGGGTTTCATTTCTGCCCGGTTCTAAAATTGCCTTCTCTTCCAAAACCACCACATTTTAATTCCTAGTAATTCTTCTGTTTCCACTGGGGTGTGTGTGTGGGTGTGTGTGTGTGTAAGAAAGGGGCTTCTCCACAAATGGCTTTGCTTCAATAAACTCCATAAAGTCCTGAGTTATCCATTCACCCCTTCTTCCATTCAACCAGCCACGATCATTTTGAGCACCTACTGTGTGCCAGGTACAGTTCTGGTCTCCAAGGGTTTTGAGGAGGTAAGACAGCTCCTGCTTTCGGGGAGGTCCAGGGAAAGGGCAATAGATAACACAAACTCCACCCTCGCAGTGACAGGAGGCCAGCGCTAAGGGCCTGAGAGAACGCAGACAGAGGACATGGGAACTTGAAGGGAGGAGCAAGCATGCCTGTTTGATGGGATGGGAGGCAGAGAGAGGGCTGCAGGTGGCAGCAGACTGGGGTTGAGTGGGGGAAGCCCAGGCAAGAGAGGAGACGTGCACAGCAGAAAAAGTCCCCTCGATCACTCCATGAAAACGTGCTGCAGAGGATCTGAAAACGTTTGGAAAACTCTCTTCTCTCCTGTGAATTGTTAGTGGCTGGGACAGCAAATACATCTGGGTACCTTAGGTCTCTAGAGGTAGTATCTACAGAAATAAGAAGATAACCTGATGTGGATGTTTTTCACTCAAAGATAAAACTCTAAAGACAGGATGGAAAATAGTGAAATGGGAAATAAAGCGAGATTTGGAGATTGTTTGCCCTATCAGTTACGCGCTGTATGGCCTTGAGCAATTTCTAAGCATCTCTGATACATCCTTTGTCCACCTGTAAAATGAAGAAACCAGCCAGGATTGATGTGAGAAATAAATTAGATCTTATGTACACAGTGGTGGGCACCATGCTTGGCGTGTTGTAGGTGCTATCTCCAGAAGCTTGTCTTCTCTAACCATTGAGCCCTTAGATTCCACTGGCAGTCAAGGTCAACCAACATCAGAGGAGCTCTGTGTGACACAGGAAGCCTGGGTGTGTAGATAGGTCTCCCAGGTTTCCAACACTGGCTCAATTTAAAACTCAGCTTCAGGTGAAGTGAATGTAAAACTGCTCTATTCTATCCAAAGTCAACAGCAAGAGAGCCTGCAGATTGAAGCAATTTGGAAACAGAAGCAAAATGCAACTGTAAGGCACTGATATTTATAACAAAATTTAAAATTATACGGAAATGTAAGCATGATGGCATTCATAGAAAATATCTACAAAGGAGAAAGGATTACATAAAGCAATCTGAATTTCTAAAAGCAGCCAAGCCAAGCTCTGGCCAGGTGGCTCAGTTGGTTGGAGCATTGTCCCATACACCAAAAGGTTGTGGGTTCAGTTCCCAGTCAGGGCACATATCTAGGTTGCAGTTTCCATCCCCAGCTGGGGTGTGTACAAGAGACAACTAATCAATGTTTCTCTCTCACATCGGTGTTTCTCTCTCTCTTTCTCTCCCTCTCTCCCCCTCTCTCCCTTCTTCTCTGTCTAAAACCGATAAACATGTCCTTGGGTGAGGATTTTAAAAAATAAAATTTTAAAGCAACCAAGCCAAGAGGTAAGCTAGAGAAACACAAGAGACCTCACTGATACCAGTTTCTACTTGGGTCCTTACCAGGAAATGTAAATGCCTGCTCTTGATAGGTCAAACTCCATGCCATGTAAAAGGAAAAATCTGCTTTAATTCATAGGTCATATGAGCACAAGAACTCACTGACATTTATATAAAACACATCTTTTGCTTAAAATGCAAATTTGACCTATATAGTCTGCCCACAAAGATACACCAATTGCTTTCTCTCCATTAACAGAAAAACATCAATTTCATTTCAGATGTGTTTAATGGCTTCACTTTATTTTAGATCAGACATTGGAAGGTGAGGAAGAAAACTCAGAAACTATTTTAAAAGAAGGTAAATAAGTTGATCTTAAAATAAGGCACAAACAACACATGCATGTCCCCCTCCTCTCTGTTTTCTCAGGAACCCGCTAGAGACACCCAATGACCCGCTTTGCCCGGTAAGCATCATACCTTGGTAGATCAGGTTGGCTGGAGGATGACTGGGGCCAGCCACTGTGGAGGACGTTTCTGCTTCATAGCCTGCTGGCAAGTTGTCCAAAATGGCACTAGAGTGTCTGGTGGAGCCCAGCCACAGGTACACGTCGACTTTGGCTTGCACTGACCAGCCGGATGGCCGTTTTCCAGGAAGCTGTGGGAAGGTTGCAAGGAAGCCCACCCCATTAATAAGAGTCGAGTATGGGCCTTGCTCTTTCAGAAACGAGGTCCTTCATGCATACCTAGGGACACGCCCTGGGGGTATTCAGAGAACAGTTCTTAGGAGCTCATCTTATGATAAAATGGACCAATGACCCCGGTTGCCACGATGCACAGTCCTGGAGGCAGACTCAGGTGGAGTGGGGCGTGAAGATTAAACAGGCACTGTGTTAAGCACTTTTGAGCCTTGGATCGTTTAACTCTAATAGGCAGGTATGGTTATTTTCCCCCTGCTCAGAGAGGTTAGGTAAGTTCCCAAAGAACACTCAGCTTTCAAGTGACGGAGCCAGGACTCAAACCCAAGAGAGACAAGTTCAGATCATCTCCGGACTCTGGACTTTGAACTCCTACTGCTTGCGTCTTTCCACACTAGCTGAAATCTGTCTTCCCAGACCTTTCCAGTGCCCAGAGCCCCAGCCACAGCTTCTGCCTCTTTGCTTCATTCAGAAGAACTCAAATGCTTCTTTCATAGGCCAGGCTTGCCTGTGCTCAAAGGAACCTACCTGCCCTTCCATGTTCTTTCTTCCAGACTAAAACCTCTCATTCCTTCACCCCTTCCTCATGCAGTATTTTTTCTAATTCCCTTCCCCATTGCCCAGATTAGGAGAGTCCATGCCCCCACCGAAGGAGTCCCAGGCCCCAGGTCTGGTTGCATTCAGGCCCCAGTGCTGGCAAGGCTTTCACTCTGAGGACAGCGACCTTTGCCAATTTTGTTGACCCTTCTAAGTGCCTTTTATTAGTGTTTCTAAGGACTTCCTATCAGTCCTCTTTCTTCTACACCACTTCTTCTTCTCCATAGAGAATCACAAAATCCTACAAGCAGCTACAACGTGCTCTGACTTTTCCAAGGCACCATGGAGAGCCTCAGTCCAAAACAGAGCACGGTTGTTCACTTTCTTGTCTTGCTCTGTGAGTGCCTTAAGTGGATTTTGAGCGACTTGATTCAGCAACTACTACAAGTGCCCCTAGCAATTGCTTACGGAGCGGGGTCAGGAGGGCATCACGAAGACCAAGACACAGCCCTGGCCTCCCTCCAAGAGCTGATGTCTAGACAAGGAGGCCAGCTTTCATGCACTTGCTTGAATGCAAAGTCAAGTGTAAGAAAGAAAATGTTACAGGAGCCAAGAAGTAGCAGTAGGTACCTGCCTCATTTTTTGAAGACGCATGTACTTCACTGGGCGTTCACCAGCATTTTGGAGCTGGGCCCGTGGAGAAACCACCCCAGGAAGAGGAAAGCGCAGAACAGACAGACGGGGGCAGGGACTCACAGTGTAACACGGGCTGATGTTCACTGGGTGCGTACTCTGTGCCAGGGGTGGTTTTGCTAAGAGCTTTCAGAAAAGAAAGAGCTGGGACAGACAGTGGCCCAGATAAGGTGGAGGAAACCTGCTGGTTATGTGGAGGAGTTTGGGTTGGATTCTTCAGGGAGTGGGATGTGTTCTTTATCCAGCTTATAAATAGCAGAAAAGTCATTTTGTGGTTGGTAAAGACAACCAGTCTGCAACTTATAATTCTAAAATTTATAAGACAAATAATCCCCAATTCATCACTTTAATAATAATAATAATAATAATAGCAGCTAAGGTGCACTGAGCACTTGTTCAACAAAACAAATATTTATTGAGAGCCTAAGGTTATTTTGTTGTAACCAAAGCAATCCCTCTGCCATTTTTAGACATCATAGGAATTTTGCTGTTGGTTCATGGTGTTGTCCCTAATGCTTGAAAGGGAACTTGGCACCCAGGAAGCGCTCAGTAAATATTTGTTGAATTATCTCTTTTTCTAATAATAGTAATATAACAATGTTTTTAACTTCACAGGCATTTCTAGTCTGAGGGCCTATTCCCCGGCCTCCCTTCTTCCCTACTTTCTTCTTGCCCATGAGCTGCTGTAGCCTGACCAAGCTCAACAACTTTATTATTTTTATTTTTATTATTTTTTTTTAGAACAGCATGCTAAGGCGGGGTGGGGCGGAAGCAAAAAAAAAATTGAAGAATGCAAACATGCATTAGAAAACTATGATCGTCCACGTATAAAAATTTCATGAGACAGAAGGCTAAAGTCTTCACCTCTCCCGTGCCCCGCCCACCTCCCTTGCAGTGCTGGTGAATCCCAGCTGGCTTAAAGGGAAGAGAAATCCTGGAAAGTCAAAAAGGGAGAGAAAGGTGTTGAAGTTGGTCTATCAGCAGTAGTAAGAGAGAGGTTTGTCTGTCTTGTGGAGGTTTCATTCTGTGGCAGGACCCAGACAGCACTTTCTGCTGCATCCCAGGGAGAGCTGGGTGGAGAGCTGGAGGCCTGAGGAGAAGAGACTGACCCAGGGGTGTGGAGCAGGAGACAGGATAGAGATGCGGACGAGAATGAGAAAGGGTCTCTGGAGTTAACGCTGGGTGAACGGGCACAGAGAGGTGACTCAAAGAGAAAAGGAAAGGAAGCCGAGCATCCCCTTCTGGCTGGGCTCCAAGTGCATAAGGAGTCTCCTTTTGGTAATGAATGAATGTCCTTTCCTGCCCTTTGGCCACTAGGGGTACTGTGAGTATGAGACTCAAGGGGGAGAACTCTGCCTTTTGGGGGATGGTGGATTAGGTTGAGCTCAACAAATTCTGTTCTAGCATTATTGGTAGCATTGTGAATATATTTAAACTGGAGAAAAAGAAAGATCAGGGAACCAGGGACCATCAAACCCTGGTTGCCATTACAGATTTACCATTACTTAGCCATGCGTCTTCAGATGAGACACCTTCATTTCCTCTAGATTAATATTCCCCAAACTGGGCCCCCAAGAATCATTCATAAATAGCTATCCTAGATGAATGAGATTGGCAAGCCTGGGTTGTCAAAGCTAAAGATGTTTCCTGACTACAGGACTTCTCAGAACCTTCCTGGGCACAGTGGCACTCTAAGAGGGAGACCCAACTGCAACCTCCCAAGGTATTTGAACAAGGAACATTTATGGAGCCACTTGAAGGACAGTTGTTCCATGGAATCAACTTTGAGAGACCTCTGGCCTGGAGGTTTTATTTAATTTTATTTTTTTAAGATTTTATGTATTTATTTTTAGAGAGAGGGGAAGGGAGGGAGAAGGAGAGGGAGAGAAACACCAGTGTGTGGTTGCCTCTCATGTGCCCCCAACTGGGGACCTGGCCCACAACCCAGGTAGGTGCCTTGACTGGGAATCAAACTGGCAACCTTTTGTTTTACAAGCCTGTATTCAGTCTACACCAGCCAGGGCTGGCCTGGAGTTTTTAGATTTACATCCTTTGTCTTCTTGCACTTCCTGACTCCCAGCTAAGACACAGGAGTGAGTGTCACATATGTGAAGGCTTTGTCTCCGTGGCGTGGCTCTTCCTTTTTTTAGATTTCCCAATTCAGTGAAGGGAAGAGCGCCAAGGGAGGTGGAGGGAAGAGTGCTAAAGGCAGGGGCGACGGTCAAAACAGGACGAAAACTAGTTTTGCTGAGTCATCTTATCGAGATGTGTCATCAGGGCAGTACAATTGAATTCAACACAATTTACAAAGCAATCATCCAAAACAATCTGATGGTAAAAGGAAAATACCGATAAAGAAGTCAGTTATATCCAGCCTCTGGCTTTGCTTGCCGCCGTTCTTTGTTCTAATTTTAAATAATGCCAGGATGCATCAAAATATTTAGGAGGGAGCAACATGCCACTGATTTTCTAGTATTTTTAGCACGGGGCCTTCTAAAATGATTTGCTATTTTTAAAACAAATAAATGTTTCTTGTGACCCCAGAATTTCTTGGATGGAGTAAGCAGAAGAAAAGTCCTGATATTTGTAGTGAATAACTTGGGTAAAAATAATTTTTTTCAGTTACAATCATTACAGGGCAGAATCACTAACATCATTTTACCCACATGACAAAACAAAAAACAAAAAAAAACAAACAGAACCCCAGACAATTCACAGGGTATGAAGAGGACAGAATCCCAGAAACATCCTCTAGATGTGGGATGCCCATTTGTTCGAATGCCAGTGTTTATTGGGTAATTACTCTGGGTGAGGTACACTCTGTGTTCTTTATATGCATGTATCTACTTAGTTCTTAACACCACCTCCATTTGATTGAAGAACAGGAGACACAAAAATGCTAAGTACAGTAATTTACCCAAGGTCACACCACTAATAAATATTAACCCTGGAATTCTGTTATGGATTAAACTGTATTCCTCAGGCCTTTGAAAGTCTTGGAGAAGAGTCAGAGATATGAACACACGCTAAGAATGCTGAACAAACCAGGAAAAAGAACGAGATTTCCAATCACCGAGTCAAAAACAGTGCAGACTTACTTTGAGGAAATGAGTTCTGATGGTTCCACAGTATTTACCCATCTGCTCCCTGACGGGGGAGTAGAGCAGGTCTTTGGAGGCCATGCGGGCGTATGCAACCCTCTTGTTGTTGCTGAGCATCCAGAGGAAGACGTCGGGGATGGTGTGCTGTGGCTGTGCGGAGGGAGAGGGGGGATTTGACAGGCTGGTGTTTAACAAGTGCACACTCAGAGTTCATAAGAGAAAAACATCTCTGCAGTCAAGCAAGTGAAATGTAGCTTCTTTGAAAAGAGAAAGTTCCAGTCGTAACCGAGCAGTACAGGTAAACCCCGTTTGCCAAACGGCTCACTGTGCTTTAACGATACGCAGATTGGACCAAAGATTCGGCAACTTCAGTGGCCTGCTTTTCTCCATCTGCAGAACTAACATTTTCTACGACTTCCCATGGATTTTTTCCCCAATCTTGTAATAGTGATTTAGCTTTAAGTGTTGGGCCTCCTAAGAACCAGGTAACATTTCCAGAACATTCAAATAAAAAAAATTCCATGAATGGCTTTCCATTTGCTCTTGAAAGGGAAAAAAATTCCACATGGACTTTATACCTAAAATACGATTGCAAGCATTTTAGCTCCATTTTAAGTGGTTATTCAGGAAAAAACTTGACTAAATGGCACAGAAAATGAGATTTTAGAATTGAGCTAGTCAACATAGAAATTGCAGAATTCCGTGCCAAGAGGCCTATAATGGTATGAGAGCTTGAAATGTACATTTCTGCACCCACATAGCTACTGAAACAGAAGGGAAGTATAATGTCACAAACTAGGCTTCAGCATTGCTGAACTGGAAGCGGGTCTCTGTGTTTTGAAGTCCCTGACACTCTGGTGTAGCTGGCACCCTCTTAAGGGATTCCTTCTCCCCTGACATGGAAGCAAACATCCTCTGGACACTTTCCAGGCCACAGGGTTGGTCAGTCACAGACCTGACGCCCTGGTGCCTGGTTTGAGCCTTCTCAGTGTTTATTAAGATCCTTAAATCTGTTAAAATGACTGCATGCCTCATTGTTTATTATGCCTTCAGAGAATAATTGATTTATAAGAAATACAACTTTTGAGAACAAC
This sequence comes from Mormoops blainvillei, assembly GCA_004026545.1. Classification (NCBI taxonomy): domain Eukaryota; kingdom Metazoa; phylum Chordata; class Mammalia; order Chiroptera; family Mormoopidae; genus Mormoops; species Mormoops blainvillei. Next base: position 89,252 of record PVJD01006330.1, read on the forward strand.
AGAAGCCGTAAACCTGTACCTCTTCCCGCAACCTTCCCACACAAAACTTCATGTCTGACAGGAGCAAATATAAGGGCTTTTTTAGATCATTCTAGAAATCCCCAGAAGACACTGGTTACAATTAACTTAAAAATGAGAAGCTAATTTGACCTTTATTGGCCATGAGTTTAAAACCTCTGTTGAAAACTTATCAAGGACCCCGTGCTAATTTTGACTTTTCTTGACCCCATTAAGGAACTTATTTTTTATTTCTGCCTAATATCCAAGCTTCATTTTCTAAAAAAATCAATAAAGTTGTAGATATTTGGTTCGATTTTAAAATCTCCTTTTTCACCCCTAAATTACTAGTGCCTGCTGAGCTCTGCAGTGTTCAGGAGACACTGTAGCTCTATCTCTCTTCCTTAACAGACATTCGAACCCCACCGGGAAGACATCCAGTCTAATCTTCCAAATGAGATGTGCTATTAGAGTTGATTACCTCATCCACAAGAAAGCGGATTTTTTCCACAAAACTTTGAGCTTCGTGGATCATTTCATCAAGTGATAACTTTCTCTTCTGCTGCTGAATGATCCCCTTGGCCTTCTTGGCCATCACCTCCTGAAACAAGACAAGGATCAGTGCAGATGTTTCTAGAAATCTAGACAACAGGCTGTACCCTGTTGCTGGAGAATCCTGAAGGTGCTCATAAGCTCCACGCTGAGCCACCCGCGGGGGCTGTTGCGGGGCTGGGCACTGAGCATGCTGCCCATTTAACAGAAATTTCACAGGAGCATAGAGGCCCTGAATATCATCTCCCTTTCCTTTAAGAGATGAGAAGTTGAGGCCCAGAAAAGTCAGATGTTTGTCAGGGTCCCGAAGCTCTGGTAGACAAGACTCAAATCTAGGTTTCGCAATACTAGCAACAACTATGCTAATAGCAGCTAAAATGTATTGCGCTCTTATACTGGGTAGTGCTCTAACCGCGTATTAATCCTCACGGCAACCGCAGCCGCCTCGGCCCCCGGAGCAGGTGCCCCCGGAGCAGGTGCCCCCAGCCCCGTTCCCCAGCTGGGGGGATAGAGTAAAGCCGCCCTGCGAGGCGGAGCCGGAGCTGACCTCCAGCAGAGTCCAGAGTCCAAGTCCTTAGTTACGCTTCTGCCCACCTCTTCCTAGACGCCTGGTGGGTGCTTCCAGACCAAGGCGGCATCATTTGAGAAGCTCTGCCAAGGAGCTCAGTATGAGTGATTGAAACATCCAAAAGTGTTTACTTTGATTCGTTCACTCAGCCCACATTTATTTGCTTAGGGAAAAGCCCCAAACGGTTAACAGGGATTTCAAAGGCCCTGTGTGAGGTGGCCCTGCCTACCCGCTGCTTTCTCCCACGGTGTTTCACTCAATGTGCCCCGGCGGCCCGAGGCCTGCCCAGCGTGGTTCATTCTTCCAGACCCGTGTGCTGGGGGTCACCTCTTGCTCACATGTTCTTCCCGGGCTCTGCATGGCTGATTTCCTCTCTTGCCGCAACTTAAATGTCACCACGGCCTTACGGGGCCTTTAAAAATTTCCTTCATTACCATACCCTCTAATCATTTTTATTTATCTACTGTTTACCTGTTTTTCTCTGTCTTCCCCACTAAAATGTAAACTTCACCGGCATAGGGACCTCTTCTGTCCTGTTCTTACCAGGTATTCTCAGTGTCTAGTGGGGCTCCTGGCACATTGCAGGTGTCAAATAAATGCTTGTAAAATGAACAAACCAGTCAGTAAATTGATAAGAAGAAAAAGGACAAATCAGGCAGAGGGAACAATTATGTAAGACATCACCTAATTATTGAGGGTTCAAAGTTGCTGGAGTGTAGATGTATTGGAAGGAAGCAATGGGAGATAAGTCTGGGATACTAGGTTAGAGCCAGACAGTGGACAGCTCTGTCCCTCATTTTAAAGAAATGTGGACATTGTCATATGAATGATAAAGATCTCCAGTGCTTTTTAAAGCCATAGTGATCTGGTCAGGTTTGCATTTTAGGAAGCCGGTTGTGGCTGTGACAGGGAAGATGGAATAAAGCAAGGCTAATGCAACACTCCAGGCCAGAGACACAAAGGTGCCCAGTTTAGGCAGTGATGCTGGGGATGAAGAAGTAGGGTAAGTTCCAGAGTCTGTAAGGGGCAGAATCAACAGGGCTTGGGGTCAAGCCGACTGCTTAGAGCGAGCGGTAAGGGTTCAAAGTGGATTCTTAGGCCTCTATTTGGATCAACAAGTGTAGCTGGCAGTGCCAATACAGGATGGGGAGCAAGTTTAGGTGGGAAGGTGATGGGGCTTGAGTAGGACATGTGTATTATTGAGTGTGAGGTGCTGTGAGACAAGCGGGGGCATGTCCACTGGAAAGCTGGAAATACAGGTCTAGAGATGAGGAGGTAGGGCCGGGCCACTAACAGCGACACTGAAACCATGAACTTGTTCAGGCTGAGGACTGTCAGACGCTGAGAAGACAACAGAGCTCTGTGGGCGACAGGTAGTGATGACACTGCTGAGACAGGGCAGGGTGGTCAGAGGTGCTGCAGAAGAGCTGGGACGCAAGGCAGAGCTCGATGGCAGGGAGCGGGCCTCCCTGGGAGTACAGAAAATGGGTGCACAGACCTTCACTTATTCTTCTGGGAAGAAGGATGACCCGGGAGTTTTGAGACTTGAGTTTGCGTCTCTAGACTATGATTAACTAGCTGTGACCTTGAAAAAACCATTGAGTCTCCCTGGGCACAACTCACATCTTTAAAATATCCCTGACCCGTCAGACGCTGAGTAATTTTTCTTTGCAGAATTATCATGGCCTTCTATAAGCTGTCCCTTGGAGCCACTGCTGGGGCTGAAGTGTGGAGGTGAGTTAAGCCAGGGTCTGACCTGGTCTGGCATTTTCCCAGTCGCCCCTCATCTAAGCAGGGACTGAGCCTTCCGAAGGCACCTGGCGCCACGCAGGGTCTCCAGGACAGAGACGGATACCAGCTACAGCCCTGCTCTCAAGAAGTGCTTACAACTTTTGAAAAAATACTTTTCACTTTTAAATTACAGTTGATGTACAATTTTATATTAGTTTCAGGTGTATAACCCTGTGATTAGACGTTTATCTAATTTCGATTGCCCCAGTAAGCCTGGTACTTACCTGCCACCGTGCATAGTTATTACAATATTATTAACTGCATTCCCCATGCTGCACTTTCCATCCCTGTGACTACTCTGCAACCACCAATTTGTACTTCTTAAGCCCTTCACCTCCTTCACGCACCTCCCAGCCCCGCCAGCAACGTGTTCTCGGTATCTATGAGACTCGTTCTGTACTGCTCGTTCATCTGGTTTTGGTTTTTAGATTTCACATAGAAGTGAAATCATCTGGTATTTGTCTTTTCTCTGTCTGACCTATTTCACTGAGCATAATATCCTCTAGGTCCATCCATGTTGTTGCAGATGGCAAGGTTTCATTCTTTTTTATGGCTGAATCATATTCTATTGTAAATACGCATCACTTCAAGAAATGCTTCCAACTTTGTTCTCAATGGGAGGCAACCAAGAAGAGGAAGCATATTTCTTTGCTTTGCTGTTGTTTTTACTCTCTCGGCTTATGAGACAGAAGGTCAAGCGAAAGAGTCTGCAGCCTTCGACAAAATACAAATATCAAGAAAATGAACAAGGGGAAATCCGTCAGAAGAGGCTATAGGACTGGTGGGCTTCCAGCTCATTCTTGTAAACATTCAATAAATGCTAGTTCCTTTCCAGCTCACCCATATATTTCCTTCTCACTTGTGCCTCTACGTCGCACAAATGTATAACCTTGAGAACCTTATCCTCGGGCTGCCTCTGACCTATGCCTCGTCCATGAGGGTTATTTTTAAAGCACATTTCAATTCTCTTCAAAGTATAAATAGATTGTCACATACCAGCTCCTGCCAGCAGAGTGTAAGTCGTTTCTTATCTAAAGTAGTTTGGTTCAACATCTTGGGCTTTTTTTCTGCTTCAGAGATAAAGGCACTAAAGAAAATAACAATTTTAAAACCTACTTAGTGAAAATTCATTTATATAATTCCAGAGGTTTGCAAATATACTTTCTGCAATACAATGGCAAAGCTGAGGAAGCTACAGAACCAAGATTTTTCATTTACGATTAGGTCATGATGCACTAACTTTTCTAAGCGACGAAATGAGAATTTTTCTTATCTGAGAAAAAACATGCCTGGGCTCCGCATGAGGAATAGATGTTTGTTTTTCCAGCTTCTTTCGGTGCATATCTACTGTGATAGCTGCCCAAGCTCATGTCAACAAACACAAAATAAAGCAGTTTTCCTTCATCATACAAACTCAACACACACCCAGAGGTTCCTGAAAATTTGTTGGTAAAGCAAGAATCTTAGACTCAGTACTGGAATATGTCTTCACATTTTTAAAGCTGTAAAAAGGACTGAATAGTAACATTTTGAGGAATGGAGCTAAAAATGTGTTCAGTAGGAAAATGGTAAAGGTTATGACTGCAAGTGATGAAGAAATATAAATGGTTTCAAAACTTGGAGAAATGAGATATTGTCCTCAGAAGAAATAACTTAAATGCGATACCATTTTCATCTATTAAAAATGTGACGGTAGTCCCGGCTGGTGAAGGGGTGGGATGTAGTCACTCTCTTCCATTATTTGAGCAGGTACATTGTGATAGTGTTTGAGGTGATTTGACAGCACCTGCCAACATTTAAATGTCTATATAATTTAATCTGAAAATTTCACTGGAATTCTATCCTTCAAAAATAACTGAAAATTTTTGTAAGGCTCTGTTTACACAGCACTATTTACTGTGGCGTGGTTTATAGGAGCAAATAGAGGGCAAGAACTTCGATGTCAGGGACTAGTCAAGTATCTGATACACATGATGGACTGCAGGGTGAGGACGACCGTTACATCCTACTGTAGAAAGATGCCAGTGACATATTGTTGAGCGAGAAGGCCGACTGCTGAACAAAGTGTGTGCTACCTTTTGTGAAGAAATACAGTATTTTTTATGGATGTGTGTGTGTGTGTTTGCAAATGCACAGGAAAAAATACGAGAGGAAAATTCAAACTCTTCTCTGGAGAGTGGGATTGGAGAAAAAACTGAGAAAGCTTTTACTGGTTACAGTCCTGCCTTTTTTTTTTTTTTTTTTTTTGGTACGATGAGCATGTAGTGCTTCTATGATGAAAAAAATCCATTACAAAAGAGACAAAAGGGGACGCCTAAGATGCCACCCTTGCCTATGAGGGTCCCGCAGCAGAGCTCTGCCTGCGGCCAGTGGGGGCCTCATCAGAACGTCTGTTTGGATTACTAGTCAAGTTACACTTTCTCTTAATTTCTAAAAGGAATTAAAAGCATTATGTTTTGAGGAAGGAGTCTTATTTTCACACATCTACCTTTCCTAGGGGCACAAGGAATTTCATTCCACTCCACTCCCAGATGGGCCAGCCCAGGGAGATTTGGGGGACACTTCTGACTTATCTCTCTCCCTTCCTCACAGGGGGAAAAATAACTTATTTCCACATCAAAATCAGGGTAATTGACCACAGCACTCATTTTTCGTCTTTCAGGTCCAGCCCACTATTAGCTGGGGGCAGCCTCCTCACCTCCACGTGGCAAATGGTCTGTCCCTTCTTGAGGATAGCCCCAAAGGCCCGCTCCCTAACCCCAAATGGGCTAGGGGGTCCAGGAAGTCCCCTATGACCTCAGGTACAAGCTGCTTTCTCAACCCAGGTTTACCAAATATAAAACTAACATGTTCTTCTCTGTCTAACCCTTATAAATATTTTAAAGTTGATTATAAACTTGAAAGAGGAATGATCAGTGCCCCAAGTAACCCCCAATACAGAAAAGTTATCAAGCTATTGATTTGCCCAGAAACAGTTTCTAAAAATATGAGCTCATGAAACTTTTTAAAGATGCTTAAAAGGAATTGCAGGTGGCATTTAGCTCACGGCAGGAGTAGCACTGACATATATATTGCTTCTACAATGAAAAACAAGAAAGAAATTCAAATAGAAAAAAAACTACATATTTATTTCTTTGCTTTCCTTTTTTTTTTAAGAAGTAAAAATGCTTCAGTAGTTGAAATATTAAGAAAGCCAGAACTTATAAATCAGAACACCATAACAGGGGAGAGAAGGGGAAGGGTCAAGTCAAGGAACACGTATAAAGGACCCATGGACAAGGACAACGGGGATCGGGGGAGGATGGCATGTGCGAGAGGGGAGCTGGGCAGGGCAGGGGAGAGCAATGAGGGAAAAATGGGGACAACTCTAATTGAACAATCAAGAATTTTTTTAAAAAACCAGAACACCAGTATTTTGCTCTCCCTTATCTACTAGTTTGTGCATTCCGCCAACTGAATCATGTTGCGAGAGGCAGGTTGGAGGGGCCCACTGGGCAAGGAATTGAGGCTGATTTCTAACCATCCACTACAAAGGATCTGAAGCCCTCTCTCCAACAGTCTCCAAAGAACTGAACTCTGCAATAACCAAGTGGGTGGTCTCGGAAGCAAACCCTTCCTAGCTGAGCCTGGAGAGAACGCAGTCCAGGCCTTGACTGCAATTTGTGAGAAGCTCAGAGCAAGAGGCCCTGCTATGCCCACGGAAGCTGTGAGATCACAAATACTGTGTACGGTCACTACATTTGAGGGTTACTTGTTACTCAGTATTTAGTAACCGATACACTATTTTTGCATCTTTGATTCTATTGTTCACCTCCGGAAAAAAAAAAAAGTCATTAATTGCTTCTTATTAATGAGTTATTCGACGAATTTTATTAAATAGTATTTGATATAACTTCTCCACCTCACTGTTGGTATAATTGTTGAGTATCTACCGAATGCAAAGAACCATGCTGAGCACTGCTGGCATTTTTCTCGTTTCATGAAGAGTCTCAGCAGTAAATCTTGATCTTCTCTTTTCTTTCTCCCTTTGCTTTATGTTTTAGTTGTTAGTTTCAGGAAGCAACCCCAATCCCTCTTGCGCCAGCTAAATTACTGAACAAAATAAAGATGGATGTAACCCATCTGAATCCATGTTAACTGCGCTATTTCCTGGGATAATAAAAGCTGATTCCATGTACGCTCAGCACCCACATGCCAGCTGGTACCTGCTTTGACTGATGAAGTCACTGAGCGCCGTCTTCATTTTCTCCTCCGGGGCTTCCTCTGAAATCTTGACCAGTGCTTTCACCTCTTCTATACTTTCTTCCTGAAAACAAATCACAGCAGTGGAGGGAGGAACGATGGCAATGAGACACTGTACTGGAGATACTGATTATACCATCCCAGAAATAATATTTAACAACTTTCCTGTTTTCTCACACCTGAACTGGGAAACGCTACTGCCTGCTGACTCTGAAACTCTCTTTTCTTAACTGGGTTTGGGTCTGATCTTGTAGAAAATTTTTCACCATCTTAGGGACTTAGGATTTTACATTAGCTGAAGCCAGGATCTATTGGTTTGGTGAGAGAACTGTCACTACCCTCCCCTTCGGAGATTAGGAAAACAGCCGACTTCAGGTACTACATCAGTAAGAAGCAGAGCAGGGATCTGAATTCAGATAGTTTGATTTAAAGTCCAGGCATTTTGCAAAATGTATTCTCATTCCCCTGGGTCCATGTAGAAGAAGAGGCCAGTGTCCTCCAAATGCAGGAACCTCAATTTATTTGTATTTAAACCGAGGTCAAGGCCTTCTCCTGGGTGGATAAAAAAAATCTTTCTGCTTCCAGCTTCCCAATGTTCAAATCTGTTGAAAGCCGTCAGCTGTCAGTCACCTACCAGCAAGTCCGCCATTTTCTCCAGCATGTTGGACCAGTACAGCCTAAACGTCTGGTCTCCCCAGGAACTGGTGAAGTAGACACAGGGCTTCTTGGCTTCAAATGGCAAGTAGTTGTAATTCCTGTGAAAATATATCAGGTCTGGATGTTAGTTGGCAATCAGCATTTTTCAGGCAATTCTAGCTACACGTTCCTGTTTTGTATGTTCTGTGCAGGGCAGACAAGGGGTGGTGACAAAACTATCAAGCTATTATTAATTCCATTCTTCGCCTATACTTGAGGACTCATGAGCAATAAACAAGGAACAGTTATGTGGCTACAATGGAAAGGCACTAACAGCTACTGCTATCAGACCCAGGGAGAAGCTCAGAACGAATCGTCAGAGGGCAGGATTCATCAGGCAAGCCTTCTTCAAGGGGGTGGGTTTATAACTGAGAGAAGAAAGAAGTGGGGGAAACGAACATTCTCCTTCGGTGCCTATATGCCAGGCACTGTGTAAGGATCACTTGAGATAACAGATGTATTTCATAAGCTGAAATTGCTAGAGAAATGTAAGAGGATAATAATAGCATTAATGAGGATTAAGGTATGTACCTCAAACTAAACTTCAGTATTCCATGGCTTGCCTGCCATCTTTTGACCCATCCATTCAACCCCCCACCCACCCATTCATTCATCCACCCAACCATCCACCCACCCATATATCCAGCCATGCTTCCATTCATCCATCTGTCTGTCCATCCATCCATCCATCCATCCAATATGTATCGTTACAGGCATTAGTGCTAATAACATAGGTGACTCACTTGGCTAAGAAGGGACAAAAGGGATGTCAAAGTAGCTAGCAGGGGAAATGTAGAGCCAAACAGAATTTTGAGGATGAGCATTGGGTATGCTTAAATGTGGATGAGAAAAAGACAGTTAATAGGATGAGACTGAAGACGGGAAAGAAGGAACTAATTTGTAAATTTTAGTTCCCAAGGAGGAAAGGAATGATCATGAATGTAGGTGGGGTAGGAGAGGTTGTAGTAAAAAGGTAAAGTTCCCTTCCTCATGACAGCTACATTTTTAACTAGGTTCCCCCCATAAACTCCCTGTAATTTTCCCACAAGCACCCAGGTCTGTGTAAAAAAATGTGGTAGGAAGGCCAAAGCAAATTTCTAGGAATGGGTATGGTGGGACAGACAGGAGGCCCTGATAAATATAGACAGTGTTTGGAGTCACACATTTATGGGGTTGGGGGAGAAGGCGGAGAGAGAGAGAGAAAGAGAAAGCGAGAAGAAGAAGAAGGAGGAGGGGGAGGGGGAGGAGGAGGAGGAAAAAAGAAGAAGAAGAAGAAGAAGAAGAAGAAGAAGAAGAAGAAGAAGAAGAAGAAGAAGAAGAAAAACAACAAGAAGTTGTTTCATTTACATTCCAAAAAGCTAAAGAGAATTTTAGCCTGAAAGAATGCTTGATTGTTCTTTTTAGCTCTCCAACCCAGATTTCTTTTGGAGATCATGCCCTGTGATCTGTTCTGCAGAAAATAAACCAGCAGGTGTCCATTCAGGCGAGACGCCAAACAAATTCTTGGCAGAAACTGAGGTTACTATTACAGCAAGAAAACAAAAAATAAAATAAAATAAAATAAAATAAAATAAAATAAAATAAAATAAAATAAAATAAAATTAAAATAAAATAAAATAAAATAAAATGGTTAGAAATGAAAATGCTCTTTTATCTCCTTTTAAAGTTATTACACTGAGAATCCTGCAACTGAATAAATTCTCTGTCAGTATTGTGCTTTGTTTCAAGGTTTCTTTGGTTTGGATTATTTCACGCTAATGATGTTCAAGACCTTCATCTCTTTGGCTTCCAGGGTCCTCCTGGTCTTACTGGGTCTCCATGGACCAGGATGCCATGGTTTCTCAGGTAAATTACAGTGCAGATGGAGGAGAGCAGATGGAAGGCCACCACGTTGCCAGTGGAAGGAGAGGACTGCCAGCTTGAACGGCTGCCCTGACACACAACCAGCCTCGTGACTTTGGGCAAGGGTAGGCCTGGAATCCTGAGAATCAAATGATGACCCCTCACTAGGTGTCCTGTGCTCCAGTCTCAGTCCTGAGCTCCCACCCAATACGTAAGTCATGCGTGAATGCATGTGCTTCGCAAAACTGGGAAGCCCCAAACAAACACACAGTGGTGTTTTAAGTGCCATTTTAAACCACCCCTTGCAAGGTGGTATTTTAATGGAGGCAACAGGCAGATAAATTGTGTGTATGTGTGTGCACATGTGTGTAAATACTATATGCATGTGCATGCATGTTTGTGTGCACATGTATGTAGAGGTCTATTATAGACATAGGACCTTTCAATTCAGCTGCTGCTACCCTAGCTTGCCACTATGCGGACAGAACCTCAATACAGTGACTAAGAAATATACAGAAAGCTCCCCAAATACCAGTATGATTTTTTTCGGTCTCCTTGAGCCAGCCGGCCAGCACTAATATGAGGTGCATCCAAGGGTGCCTTGAGACCTCTCATGTCCTCCCTAGCCCTTCCCACACTATGTCCCCTGACACTGTCATCCCTGTCATCAATAGTCAGCAATAGGCTAGTCCCACAAGGCAGGGGAGGGTCTCACTGCCTGGTCCCAGTGAAAAGGTGCAGAATACTTCCAAGGGGTCTCAGAGAAAAGCTTCAGATCCTGTTCCAGGATCTGTTCATTGATGTCCTCGGTTTTAAAAATGGACAGAGAAGCTGTTAAGGGACTGGGAAATTTGCGGCTCTTTTGGGTGTGTAAAGGAGGGTAGACAGCCAACTGTCTGCCAGGGAGCCAGAGAAAGGCCCCAAAGAAGAAGGTCCATGGAAAGGGGTGAGGTGGTCACTGGGAGGAGGGAAGTGGCCCATGAGAGAGACAGGATTTAGAAAACACAGGGTATGCTCAAAAACAAGAGGACGAGAGCTAAGATCATTTTCACTCACTCCTTCCTACTTTGTCCCAAAGAATCCCTCTCCATCCCTTAAGCCCCTTCTCATCCTTTAGGATGTCACCTTTTCTGTGACATTTCCCAGCTCTTCACCTCCTCCC